>QLIY01001891.1:3188-17783 GCA_003260075.1 Phallusia mammillata
CGAACTTTAAAAAGTGCTTAGAATTCATGAATACGAATACATGCCTTGGTTTATTCGAATAGTATTCGAATTACTTGTCGTTGTAGTTTGGTCAACAATTCATGAATACAAATACTTGATTCGTTTTATTTGAATACCATTCGAATTGCTGTCACTCAAAAATTGCCAAAGTATTCATGAATTCGAATACAGTCATGCAGGTATTCGTAAAGTATTCGAATACAGGACGCGTGTATTCAACCCCATGTCTGACCGTAACTACACATTAAGTTTTACTATTGCATTAAACCGCCAATGTATATAAATAGCTGCGCCGCCAATGTAAAATATTTCTGGAACCCCTCCTTTTTGAAAAGTTATTAGGAGATTAAAGGGGGGGGGGAACGTTCGAATGACTAAGTGTAGTAGCTTTTGAATAAATTACATGCAAATATTTCTGGAACCCCTCCTTTTTGAAAAGTTATTAGGAGATTAAATTGATGTTCAGTTTACTGCTGAGCAATAAGGAGTTGTAATCTCAAAGCCGTGCGCATTAATTCTTTTTTGTTGGCTTATCTAATCGCCAATAGTGATATAACAAGCGTTTAAATCAGTGGTTCCCAACCGGGGAGAAATTTCTCCCTAGGGTGGAATTTTATGAGTTCAGGGGAGGAATTTCATAAAAACTGTAAAAAAATATATTGAAAATGTTACAGAATATTTTTGTCTTTACATTAGGGATGTCCATTATAGTTTGGATCCGGTTTACATTTGGAACCGGTTGTAAAGGATTCTAAAATGGACATCCCTAATTATAAGGTCTATTTCAAATTGCTATATTTTTTTATTTTATATTTGTTTTTCGTCTTATGGGGAGGAATGAATAGTTTGAAAATGGGCAAAGGGAGGAATGTAACAAAAAAGGTTGGGAACCACTGGTTTAAATGAAGATGTCAATGTGTTGAAATTACAAAACTGATTCGGGCAAAGACGCTGATTTGCAATTTCTTGCGAACTGCACTAAAAGTGAAGTTTTAACAATGATAAATGCAATTGTTAACATGCCACTGCTTGGCATAATTTATGTCTGCTACTCTGACCTTGCGCAACTTAACTGGTGGGTCACTGATTCAGAAAGGCACCAATTCCACTAGTAGTTGTTCCTGGTTTCAATTTTTCAAGATCGTACGTTGATCACAGGACACATACACTAATCTTGCAGCTGCAGTTATACTGAGTAAGCTAAAAGTACTGAGTAGCTATACTATACTGAGTAAGCTAAAACGCCGAGTTAGAATGTGCCAAAATGTCTATTTGACTAGGTTTCGGTCTTGTACTTTTAGGTTTGGGCATGCTTACACACTTTGCCACTGAACACGTCGTTCTGAAATAGAAACCGACATAGGCAAAAACAAGATGCCATTTGACATGTATATTAAGAAAGATGCCTAGCACATTTATAAGGGAAACTTTCCAAAGCAGAACTAAAACGACTGTCGTTTCCAAATTTTTTTTGGAAGTTCCCAAATTAAAATGTTGGCCCCTTCCAAAATTTCAGGATATGCCCCTGGCTACAAAACACATCTTTTAAAATAGATCTGGCTGCAAGAGAAAGGAATTAACCGGATATGTCTGTATTGTGGATATTTAATGGAAAATATTATGTTGCAAGTCTTTTACACAATATGGCTTATTGTTTTTGCTAAAAACATGTGTGTTTTGCTATGCTCGTGAACAAAATTTTGTAACAAAGCTGAATGCGCTTTTTTGTTTTCTTTTCTTACACCTAATTAAATTTTTCAATTGAAAAAATCTCTCTTTAGTGGTTTGTTGAGCTATTTTTGACCTAATTTGTTCATAAACTTTACATACCTTGTAGGTGAGCATTACTAACGATGATACAGATGAAGAAGAAGTCGTCTTTCAACGAAATCCTGTCATTTTCAATAAAATCGAATCACCTGATTTATTTTCAAACTGTGATGAAAGCAAAAACAAAGGTACTGCATTTATACAGCAAACCTTGGTTAATCCAGACGCAATTGTAAAATTTATCTGGGCTGGGCGAACAACTGTTTATATAAAGTCAGTTATATATCCATGCTTATTGTTGGTTCAGCCCTCCAACCACAGTCAGTTTTGTTATGTGACCACTTACATTTAATTTGTTAACATTCTGATATCCGATGGCAATTTTGGTGATTTAAAGTTGTATATGGCTGGTTATTTTTAGAGACATCTGATAGCCGATTGCTTCTATTTCAACGTCTAACATGCAAAGCCCCATCTCGAACATATATTGATATAGGTGCGTTTTTAACTTGGCAACTATTGCTAAATTGACTACAAAACATGTGTGGTGAGAAATTAACTGAGCATATATAAACACCTTTATTGTACCTCTTTTATCATTTTTTGCAGATGAAGACTTTCCCATCTTTGAAACACCATTCCGCAACATAGATGATGCAGTATCTAAACAAAGGGACGATAAAAAATGTGAACATATTTCTACAGTAAATGATTCAAGTTTCATTACACCAACACTCTCACTTCAGGTCTTGATTTTACCTGTTTTTAGTATTAGCCTCCGAAAATGGATTATTTTTTAAACAATGTCCAAGTTGAATGAAATGTGGACATTTAAAGAATTTGCCATTTTGAGGTGTCAATTATTATGTTTTACCCAGTAGTTCCAGCATTTGTGCAAATGGGTGTATGTGCAATGGTTATTATGGGTCCCCTTCCGTGAAGGGGACACATCTTGCTTTCACTCTGGTTTTTTTCTGTTTTTTTCCGCCAAAGCTTTTCAACGCACTTTTGGCATGAAATGTTTGGTGGATTTGGATGAAACTTTTACAGATGGTAGATATAGTTATGTAGATGTGCCATCTGCTTCGTTTGAGTTAACAACTCCAGTATTTACCCCGCTAGCCCCAAAAATGTAAAACGTTTTTGTATGTTGCTGCGCACCACAAACGAAAGATTTATGTGGTGTAACAGTATAATAAAGGTAACAGAACATATGCTACTTGTTTTTGTGCATTACTTGGGGGGCGTTTTTGCACATGCCAGTTAGAGGGGTGTTAACAGCCTTATGACGTCGTGTTGAAAACCCCCCCCCCCAAAAAAAACAGCCTTATGACGTTAGAAGCGTCAACAAATGTTGCTAAAAACACCTCTAGTGGTCAGAAGTTTAAACATTTGCCAATTTGGATAAAAATTTACACGACTGTTGGTTGGGTCATTGTAATATTATATTTTATACTTTTGGGTGTAGAACCCCATTAGTTGCCCCACTAACCGGGGGGGGGGGGGGGGGGGGGGGGGGGGGGGGGGGGGGGGGGGGGGGGGGGGGGGGGGGGGGGGGGGGGGGGAAGTTTTTTAAATAGTGTCGGAATTAAATGAAATTTGGACAGCTTGTACAATTTGTCATTTTTAGGTGTCAATTGTTGTGTTTAACCCTGTAGCCCCAATATTCACCCCTCTAGCCACCCAAAATGGGTGAATGTTTTAAGCCAGGGGTGGGCAACCTTTGTTACTGTGGGGTCAAAAACATAAGCCAAAATTAGCTCTAAATAAGTAAAATTCGCATTTGATTCTAGCCACATATTGCCAGGTTGCAAAAAAAGCATCATCGTATTAATCTGCTCAAAAATATATAATAGTTGGACTCGTTTGTCAGTACATTTCAAATTCAAGCGTCTCTGCGGGCCGCACAACGTTGAACCTAGGGCCGCATGTGGCCCGCGGGCCGCCAGGTTGCCCACCCCTGTTGTAAACAATGTCCAAATTGGATAAAATTTTAACAGTTTATAGAGTGTGCTATTTATAGTTGTCGATTGTTTTGTTGAACCCTGTGGCCCCAACATTTACCCCACTAGCCCCCCAAAATGGGTCAATTTTTTAAACAATGTCTGAATTGAATGAAATTTGGACATGCTTCTAGAGTGTGCCACTTATAGGTGTCGATTGTTGTTTTAACCCTGTAGCACTATCATTTACCCCACTACCCCCCTACAATCGTGTGCAATTCGTGCAATTCGCCATTAATAGGAGCTGATTGTTGTGTTTAGCCTTTTTTCTCAGATAGAGAAAAACCTTGTATGGATGGAATGAATATACTATTCATAACTATGACAAAGTTTGTTGTTGTAAGATAAAACACAGTGACCAGTACTGAGCATAAATAAATATGCTATATGGACAACAAACTATTCAAAATGTATGAATGGAATGAAATTTGAATAGTTTGTAGTCCATATAGCATATTTATGTAGCAAATAATAATGATGCCCCACATTTTTCAGTTTGCGAAATGTTACTCAAATTTACATTTTAAACTCCATTTTTAAATAAAATAGTGAACACTGAAATGTGTAACAAAAATCGCATTAGAAGGTCATAAAGCTATATTTTTTGTTTAGCTACTAGTGTTTTCCTTGGTTTGACCGCATATAACCATTGGTACACCAACATACCCCCAAAAGTAATGGTAGATGTGGACACCCATTAAGTAGGATGTAAAGCATATAAATTGGCAGCGTATAGGAAAGCCACCTTTCTTGTTACAGCTACTAATGTCTGTGAAAAATCATTAAATAAAAAAATATAGAAAATTCATCTTTTCCTATATGTTTTGTGCCATGAAGTTGTGTGCTATGTTTTTTGCTTGTTATGGTATAGACATTGAATTCATATGACCTCGATGATATGCTGAGCAGCTTCTCTGAATCTGTAGGCAACTTACACACTCGTCCAGATAAAGGTACATTTACCTTCCTTTTTATGTGAAAAATACATGACCGTGACACTGTCTGTTATTGTTTAGGGTGTTTGATTTCACCTTCTTTGGAACCAGAGGTTTTGATGAACCAGTTGGTTAATTTAAGTGTGGACCAGTCCAGTGAACAAAGGTTAAACAAGCAACATCTGGATACAAAACATGATTTGGAATTTAGAAATAGTGGTCAGTACCTATTAATTAAAATTTTGTGATGTTTCCGTTATCAGTTTTTGTTGTAGAACCCCCATTGAATGAAAGACAAAAGGCAACTAATTTTTTAATTTCTGGTGAGTGTGTATAACTGCAAATACAAAAATAGGAGGCAACTTACACAATTTATTTTGGATAGAATTGCGATGTTCTGAACCAACAACAATCTTTTTGGATCTTCGTTCAAAAGCAGCAACAAAACTCTACAACAAATTTCAGGTTGATTCGATTTTAAAAGTTGGCACTTTGTACAAAAAAATATTTTGGACCTAATTTATGTGACCCTTTTTATCAAAATAATGAAATCATTTCCAATGCAGTATTATAGTAAATGAAGTTGTTGGTGATAATAAGACAGTTTATTTCTGTTTTAATTGACATCAGCCAAAGCAAATGATTAATGTTAGGGTGTTAAATGCTTCGTTTTGGAATTGCATCTATATCTATATAAATCTCATTCTAAATCATATGGGTTTTAACAGAACAAATCCATCAATGAAAACATACAAAATGGGAGAATTAATACAGGAACTTCCACATCATCTTTGGGAACAAACTCACCCCACTCATTTAGCAAGTATGGCTATTTATGGGTCCTCTTCCCTGAAGGGGACACATATTGTTTTTCCATATTTTTTTTTTTTCTGTCTGACGCTGGTTTGTTCCATGTGTTTGGTTAAGAAAGATTGCTTCAAATGTATTCAAGTTTACACAGATGTTAGTTAGGGGGGGGGGGCTTTTTTTTTTCTGTCTGACGCTGGTTTGTTCCATGTGTTTGGTCAAGAAAGATTGCTTCAAATGTATTCAAGTTTACACAGATGTTAGTTAGTGATCCAAATTTAGTCCTCCTGAAGTTTGACCCTGAATGACCCAGCAGTTCACCCACAGCCCCTCAAAAGTAGTGACTGTAGTGACTAATGAACAAGACATGCTTTTGGATGTAGATTGTAGTGTTTAACCCTATAGTCCCCACCCTTCTAAAATTAAGCATGTTCTGAATTGATCATTTGTTGATTATACAATTATGGAAAGTAGTTTTTTTTACCTTACATGGATGTTTTTCCATGTTTCGATCAGTAAATTGCTGTTTCACCAATTTCAAATTTACACATATTGTAGAGGTATTTGCAGTTGTGCATTGTGAATTTTTGCCCTGTTTGCCCCAGCGGTTCACCCACAGCCCCCCTCCTATGGAGTTTTGAAACAGTAAGTCTTACTAAAACATTGATTTCCAACCTTTTTGTGGCCGTTTACCGCCCATGCTTAGAAATAAGTATTTTCAATCAGACAACTGTTACATTCTGAGTCTAAAATTCAATGTGCATTTTGCAATTGTAGTGCATCTCCCCTAGAAACAAGTTTAATGGTGAGTACATAATTGTTTTTGTTATGGTTATGATGAAACAATTCAAGGTAAAACACTTTGTTTACATAAAAAATACTATATTTTCATATATTTACACACCAGCATAGCAAATGATAAACATCCCAACGTTTTAAGTAACAAATGTTGTTTCCGGCTTGGTGATTGTTTTAGTGCAATTGTGTCCCTATGTTGTCTTTCACCAAGCGAATCAAACTCAACTCAACTCAATGTCAAAATAATTGATTTGTGTGCAAAAATACGAAATAAATAAAATACCGAAAGGTATCCGCATACCACCAGAAATGCCTTCAACCAGTTGGGAAACCACTGTACTAAAGTAAATGACCCAGAGACTCATTCATTGTTGGTTGGATGAATTTATGTGTTTTCCTGATGCTACGCCACAAGGCCATTACAACGTGACTATACCCACTTTGATTTGACATAGTGGAAGGTTGTTGCAGGTCAACATCTGTTTGTAAAATGCAGTTAAGAACGACTTGATTCAATTATGTCAATTTGTCACTATTTGTAATGCTAAGTGTAAATGTGGACATGTAATATTTAAGCTGCAGATTTATAAATAATGTTTGCAGTAGGGAAAATTTCATTGATTTAAAACTTCACACTTAAATGCAATTTAATGCATGTTTTCATTTCACACCAATTTTTTGAGTGCATTTTTTTAGGTATATTTTTTTGTTCTTTTTGTGTAAATAATGCATACAACAAGTTTTGGGTTTAATTTAACAAAAATAAATAATGTAGGTGTTGTTGATTGTACATGTGGCTAGTCATTAAATCATTAGAGTAGCATATAAAAATTACCAACATGTACAAATCCCTGTTTAGTTAATGAATATGATTTGGCAATTCTGTTCAAGCTAAAAAAAATAAATAAATTGATGCTGTAGGTCAAACATTCCAAACCTGACTACTAAAGAAGAAATAGTGAGTGATGATTCTGAAGATGATTTTGAGCAATGGAAAGCCATGCGAAATAGGTAAGTTTTGTTGAACTTCAACTAGGTGCAAATAAAGCAGTTTATTTATGGGTCCCATTTTCCTGAAAGCCTGGATTTCACTCATTTTTTTTCTTTTTTCCCTTTTTTTTTGCTGTGAAGTTTGTCCATGCACTCTTCGCAAATCTTTGATTGATTTGGATGAAACATTGGATTGGTTGACTTGATAGCCCCAGTATTTGCCCCTCTCACCCGCTAAATGGGTAAATTTGTAAACAATGTCCAAACAAAACCAAGTCATAAAATAGTTGATAATATGGTACCCAATGCAACAAAATTTATTAAATATTGCCCTAAATACGTAATAGTGTTTGCAAAGATCTAGGCCAGGGTGGTTAGTTCTTTATTTTTGCAGGTTTAAAAGCACATCGTGTGTTTCAATGAAAACAACATCAAATAAATTAATGACAGAAAATGAAAAAACAACATTCGAGGATGTGATGGTAAAAAAACAGTCAGCTAATGTTCAATCATCAAATACCAGTTTAAAGTGCTTGAAAAACTTTTGCGGAAACTTGAATGATTTAAACAATGAAGATACAAAACAAGAGTTACGTGAAATTACTATGAAATTGGTGAAGGACAGAAAATCCAAGCTGTTTGATAGTAAAATGTATGACAAAACAAAGTCTTGTGAAAATACAAACAATAACTCACCACATGCAATACTACATAGCACTTCCATAAAAGCTAACGAAAATTGTTTAAATGCTGAAACACCGAATGGATTGTATGCAAGTCAAAGGCTAAAGAAACCATGTTTATGTTGTGACAATGACACTCAATCTAAGATGCCACTAACATCTCATGGAAAATCTACGGTTTTGTTTGCAGAAGAACCCCAAACAGGTATATTGTGAATTACAGAAACTAAATGTATTTTGGAGTGAGATTTGATACATAAAAAACTTGTACCACAGCTGGTCACTATGACACTATCTTTTGCCCCCCCTGAACCTACAAACCAATATTTTGCTAAAATTGATGTATATTATTAGTTTACTCCTCACATGTTGTTTTTGTTCGTATTTTTTTTCTGTCCAATGCTAATTTGTTCCACTTGTTTGGTTAAGGAATAATAATTTTTAAATTTATGCACTTGATAGTTAGTTATCCAAATTAATCCTTGATGGCCCAGTGGTTTATTAATAGGCCTAAAAATGTGAAAATATAAGAATGACTATATCTGCTAAAGTATATACATGATCCAGAAGTTTCATACTTTGTTGGTTGGAAAGCATCATGTCTTTTTTTGGTTAGATTCACCCATTTTTATTCTAAGATTTTCATTTCTTTCATTCTCCCAAATGTTGCATTTAGGTTTATAGGTCCTTTAGGTCAGTAATTGTGGGTCCCCTATTATTATTTAAGCACAGTACCGATCACACCTGACTTTCTCATGGTTATCTCTTAAATTGCATCATTTTCAACTTTGTATGTGTGGGGACCAATGAGTTTCTGCCTGCAGAAACAACTAAGGTTATAAAATACAGTGGCTATTACGGGAACCAATATAAAATGAGCATAGGAAATATATTAATGTTTTAAAATAGGTTATAGTGTATGTGCAACGACAAAATGTGCTAAGCCACCCTTCTAGTTAAACTTGTAATATAGGTGTTTTTCAGTTTTTGTATGAAACTTTAGTCAGATCGGCCAAGTGATTATCTTTTTAGCCCAAAATATGCATTAAAACACCACCATGCCCTTGCTAGACACTCTATTGGGAGTCTTTGCAATGGGAATAGCTTTGGCTTCACACATGAGCATGTGTGAAACCTGGCAATATTATCCTTGTTTGGAATAAATCTGTAATGTTTTTTGTCAGTTGTATCATGCTGTGAAGTGTGACAGATGTTACCAGTTAAACCATTTGCACTTTCATAATAATGTTTCTATTTTATACATACCCGCATGTGGTGACTTATGCGAAACAATTACACTTTAAGTTGTTACACTTTACAATTACGTTGTACAGTGCAAATAAGAGATAGGAGTCCAAAACTTTTGGTAACAATTGTATGTCCATTGTAACAACAACAAATGGTACATCCGGATGTGGAATAAATAAATGAAAAATATAAGAATGCCACCTTTCTAGTTCTTTATGAGCTTGCTATAAAATCCTACCGCTAATTGAGATGCTCACAAACTTAAACCGATCAAGTCATACCATGTTACTAAATGGCATTGCATATCAATAGTTCAAACCTAAGTCTCACTAGTTTATCAAGTGACTTGTTGCTACAATTTATCAAACTATAATACTAATTTATCCTGTATTTTTGTTGCATTGACATTTAAGGTTCATCTGACACAACCCATATATTCCGAAATAAGCAACTTATATCACCAGAAAACAAACCCCCACAAGCAACAACCATGTGTGTACAAACTGAGGAATCATTTTCAACATGGTATTAATTGTTTAAACTTTTGTTTAATATTGCTCAAAATTCAAGTCTACAATTAGTAAAATGTTGATCTTTTCAATTGAAATAAATTTTCATAACATTTATGACAAACTTTTATTGCTTCTAGGTACAATCTTGAGGACAAAAAAAAATATGCTAATGAAATTTTAAACATTTCACGAAGGGATTTGACCACTGCTGCTGAAAATGTAGCTGAGCAAAAGAAATTTGGTGAGTACCTTTAACCAGATATACATGATTCGTTTACAAACTTTTTTACTTTAGGAGAAAATGAAACCAAGATTCCGAGACAAGTGATATCAAGTGGGGCCAGGCACAATATAGTTCAAAACCAAAGGAAACAAGTAAAATATTAATTACAACTCTATAATGTTACATGTAAAATTACACTCAATAAGTCTAAGTAATGACAAGTGGATATTATGAACCTCTTTTCATTAGGGGACAGAAATTGTTTTTGTCAGGTTTATTTCCTTTTTTGTTTTCAAAAAGTTTGTGAGACTTGATTTACAGTAAGAAAGTGGTTCAAAGTTTTTAAACATTGACAGATAGGTACTTTAAGTTACGTACTGTGAGTTTTGATTTATTGCCCCACAGGTCCCAAAAGTATAAAAATTTACATGTACCTTGCAAGTATATGACTCCGGATTTCCGAACTGTGCCTGTTGGGACATAATCATGTAAAAAAAATTACTTTCAGTTGGATTCACTTACAGTTTGACTTAAATATGTGGTTTTGATACATATCATAGTATTAATGGCAACAGTTGTTTTATTTGTTGACTGTTTTTTTTGCTTTGCTGTCATATAAATTAGTTTAGTGTTGTGTGGTTGTATGAGGAAAATCATTGTTGTTGAAGATAACGAAAAATTGCTTTCACAAAATGCATACTTAAGTTTCAACTTATTTAAATTCTCAGTCTTTCTAATACTATTACCTCTGGCATAAATTGTAATTGGTTGTGAAATAGATATTTTAGATAAAGTCATTTTGTTCTGTTTTTTCCTATTTATAAGTATAATATGTTTTACACATTTAATTTAAAAAAATGCACATGTGATAGGTAGGTATGAAAAGTTCATTCTTTTATGTTTTTTTAAATGTTAAAGCAGATACAGTACAGTGGTTGGTGCAGTGCAAATTTCTTTTAGCATTTTGTAGCTTTTAGTTAAACTCACTTGTTTGTACCCTTTTAACTATGATTACTCTAAATTTTTGTTCCTATGCCTTTAGGTCAGAAATATAAACCTTTGTGTGCTATAAACCACGATTTCAAACTTTTACATTTCAAATAAACTTGCAAACAAAACTTGCGTTCGGATATGTCAGACAAAGCATTTTAACTTTGTGTTACCAAAAACCTCATCAAAGGTCACTAAACGATCATTGTCAGCTTGCATACCATAAAACAGAAGTCATTGCAGGTCACTTTTATCACATCCCAAATACAGTTAAGAAAAGATTGTTATCCTGGCCACTATATAGCTTGATACTCTGTTACTGTCTGTAATACTGCTTGGGTTTTCTGGAAGGTTTACTTGTTTTAAAACAGACTTTGAACACAAATAGCTTGGTTGAAGCCGGGGATTAAATCGTCAAATTGTGCTTTGGAATCTAAAAAAATAGTGTGTTATTGTGCTGACGGATAATGTTGAGAAGCGTTCACTTTTCTGTTTTAGCCACCACTACGGGGGGGGGGGTTGTGTTTTGGAATCTAAAAAAATAGTGTGTGTTATTGTGCTTACGGATAATGTTGAGAAGCGTTCACTTTTCTGTTTTAGCCACCACTACATGGATCAAGTACATTAACAATAAAATGTGCATCAGTGGGTCCAGCTGTGTCTTTTGAAAATCGGACAAAAATATGTAAATTGCTGGAAAATATGCACAAAGACAACAAGGATTATCTTGAAAAAAAAATGTTTCCATTTTTGTATGACAGGGTGAGTTGTTGACATGGTGATGTTAACTATGTATCCCCTTTACTTTTTGTCCATCTTTATCTCCTCTTTTCTTTTCTTTTTTTCCTGTCCAGGGTGGTTTGCTCCACCTGTTTGGTCAAGAAACAGTGCTTTGTAAAGAGCTTACTTCAGGTAAACAAACATATTGTGAAACACAGCTTAGCATGAATTGTTAGACCTGTGCCAATTTCTCAGTGCTTATTATACTTTTATAATTTTCTGACTAAACAGACGTTTAAAAAAACAATCCTTTCATGAACTTGTCCTTCCTAATCTACATGTGATCTATGTCCAGTTGTTAAAATACTACTGACAATGTTAATATATTGTGGCAACGTTAAAAAACAGCACCCAGTAATCAATGAATTAATGGTTGCATTAATGTATTGTAAGCTCCCTCGGAATGTAATTCCATGAGCTCTGCATGTGTCTTGGATTATTTTTACAGTTATTTTTTTTTTTCAGGAAGCCACTTTTAGCAGGGGGGGGGGGGGGGGGGGGGGGGGGGGGGGGGGGGGGGGGGGGGGGGGGGGAACACAGTCAATTTACAGTGTACTCCAAAAATGGTTGTTTTGACATTTCACATGGTTTCACCAGGCTGCATTGTGTACAACAAAACTACTTCTGGCCGATTTAATCCAGTTGATCAACCCAACAATCTTTCTTTAACATACTCTTTGCTAATATCTTGGCTCCTTGCTTTGGTTAGTTCTATATAGATTGCAAATTTTTTTGCATTATTTTGTCATTTCCTTAATCTCATAGATTCCAGACAAGCTTGAAAAACCGCATGACCCTCCTCGGGAAGATGTTTTTACCTTGGATTGTGACACTGATCATGAATCAGATAGTGATTTACCTAATGGTGTGTAGTATGCTAAATTTTTTACTAGTTTGAAACATTTTCAAGCATATTATGATTACTGTCCCTGGCATGTGTGAACATTTGTTTGTGAGAGATATTGGCAACAAACATATAACATATTATTTGACAAATTGAACTCTGACAGTCAAGTTCTGTGGCCACAACAAAAGTTATTGCACTATGAAACCCTAATACTTTGCAGGTCATGATGATCTAATCCCCAGCATAATTGAAGTTCCATTCAATGTAGTATCATTACATCAGGCATGGCAAGAGGAAACACAGACCATAGTAACAAATGCAGTTGTTATACCAAACTTTTTCTATAAGCCAGACATTAGCGGGCGAAGAAAAAAACCAAAGGTAGAGCCCTGACATCTTTGTTTTTGGTTAATCTTGCCTCTTTTCAATAATTTGCAATCCACCTTGTTCTCAATTATTATGGGTCCCCTTCCCTGAAGGGATATTGATTTTACTCCAATTGTTTGTTTTTCTTTGTTTTTTCTTCCCGAAGTTTGTTCGACTCGTTTTTCCATCAAATGTTTGATGAATTTGGATTAAATTTACACAGATGGTAGATATAGTTATGTAGATGTGCATCCCACTTTGTTTTTGTTGAGCTAAAACTTATACAGATGGTAGATATAGTTTTGTAGATGTGCATCCCACTTTGTTTTTGTTGATAACCCCAGTATTTATACATTAGCCCCCTAAAATGGGTGAGTTTTTAAACAGTGATAGCTTGTAGAGTATGCCATTTATAGGTGTCGATTGTTGTGTTCAGGGGGGGGGGACACTAGCCCCCTAAAATGGGTGAGTTTTTAAACAGTGATAGCTTGTAGAGTGTGCCATTTATAGGTGTCGATTGTTGTGTTCAAACCTGTAGTCCCAACATTTGCCTCACTAGCCCCCAAAGTGTAAAACGTATTTGTATGTTACTGGGCTCCACAAAGATTTCTGTGGCTCAATAGTGTTACAAGGACAACCAGTCATATGTTACTCATGTTTGTGGGTAGCTTGGTGGACGTTTTTCACCATGGCAGTAAGGGGTTGTTAACAGCCCTATGACGTCAGAAGCATTGACGGCTGTTGCTCAAAGCACCTCTAGTGGTCGAAATTTTAAACATTAGCAGATTGGGCTCAAATTTTGCAGTACTATTGCATTGTGGTTTTATATTTTTTTAGTTTGTGTGTCGGACTCCATTAGTTACCCTACTAACCCCCTAAAATGGGTTAATTTTTTAAACAGTGTCGGAATTGGCTAAAATTTAGGTAGCATGTGAAATATACTATTTGTAGATTTCGATTGATGTGTTTTACTTTGTAGCCCCAACATTTACTCAACTACCCCCTAAAATGGGTTAATTTTCAAAACAACGTTTAAATTGAATGAAATTTGAATGACTTGTAGGATCAACTTTATTAAACATACTATTTTAAGTCCTGAATTGTTGTGTTTTGCCCTGTAGCATCACAATTCAACCAACTGGCCCCTAAAATGGGCTTTTTTTTACCCCATAATACCACTATTTACTCCTTCTTTTCTTTAAAAAAGAATGTTAAATAGGACATACTTTAAACAATATCTGGGGTGAATCTGATTTGTATAGTTTGTACTCTACATAGTATTATTATTTAAGCCCAGTGCCAGTCACTGTGTTTTACTTTACAATATCCGACTTTCTCATAATTATGGGCCCCCTTCCCTGAAGGGGACACATATTGTTTTTGTCCGTATTTTTTTTCTTATTTTTGTCTAATGCTGGTTTGTGAGACGCTTTTGTTTAAGAAAGAGTGCTTTAAATTTATTCAAATTTACAAAGATGTTAGTTAAATGATGTTTGACCCCGATTGACCCAGCGGTTCACCCACAGACCCCCAAAACGTATTTTTTTTAAAACGGCTGTACTGACTAAAGTACAGCGTCTTGGAGTTTCTTGCTTTGTTGTTTGGTGCAATGTAAGGTTTTT
>QLIY01001892.1:0-26711 GCA_003260075.1 Phallusia mammillata
ATTTTTTGGTTATAATTTTAAACGCCAATAAATTGAATTTATAGCGACCCCAGAAAAAGTTTAGGCACTTGGGGTCGCGACCACCAGGTTGACTAACTGCTGCTTAAAATGAGTTTTGCTGCTTTTCTTAAAGTTTACATATTGTTTTCAGAAGCAATAACAAAACAATTTGACATCCACCTTAGGTGCATCGACATCATTTAGGCCTAATATGGCCTTTACATCAATCTGGGGAAGCTCTGAGTGAAACTGAAATTCCAAACCTATGCACAAGGCATGTTCATTTCAACTCATGTTTGCTACAGAACATAAATTCTGACATCTTACAAGCAAATAGCCAATTTCATATTGTGAAAAACATGCACATGAGACATTTTGAATCATTACGTAGTTTAAAATGGAATATTGCTGAATCGTGATGGTTTGGTGAAATTAGGTGAACCAGTGTTTGTTTTGTTGAATGGAAGAAATTTTTGGTCTTTTAACGAGAACTACAAACATAAAACCAATGCCATTCTATTTCCTTTTATACCTTGCATACATAAAAAAACGACATGTAACTTGCTTTTTTAACATTCCGCTGATTTTTATTTAAAGTGGAGTAATAAAAGGGTGGAAATTGTCTTCTTCAACCACCATAACCCAACTGTATGACTTGAACCGTGATCAGTATAAAACAGCTTAATGCAGCCAATCACAAAAAATTGACATCTGCACTGTACGAGTAGTCGATCACAAACAAAATATAAAATGTACGTGAATTACAACTTGCGAGGGATATTAAGGTTTCTTGTGATTGGATATGGTTGAGAAGTGAGCATAAAAGACGCATCTTTTCTTGTTTTGAAGTTTCTCGGTAATCGCTTTGCTATTGCGGATTTATTGGTGAGATTCCAAGTAACCTTGCCTGCAGAAAAAAGTTAACAATCTGCGGTAAAGCAGGACAAAAGACTACACAAAATTCTTGACTACCCACGTCACTAAGACGATCACGTGATGGCAATGCAACTTCGTTCAAGACCCGTTCGTCGTGACGAAAAATTCGACGGCTTGCTTGCAAATCAGTGTGAACCTAAATAACAAAATCGGAATTATAAAAGGCTGGTCAAAATTCTTTCCCCTTACAGTGTAGGCCTAGTGTGGCCTATTTGCCGAAGATATATTTGATCTTGAATGTTAGTTTTTCAGGTGTGCATTTTGGGAACAAATGCCTATAATCGAGTTGTTCAACTGATGTTTCTATCCAAGGAATAGGGGTAGACGTAAGATTTAGGCGACAGTTGGTTTTATGCAATGTTTCTATTATATCACGGTACGCGTGAACATTGAACCTCTAATTATAAGAGTGTCCCAAGTTTGTAGAATATTAAGTTATTATTGCTGTCCTATTACAAATCCACGTTAGGTACAATACCGTTTCGTTTGGATGACTGATTGTAGGATTTGATGCGTTTATTTCGTTGTTTAAACTTGGTTCGTCCTTTAGCTTCAGGCTTTCTTTGGGCAGATTTACTGGTTCGATTTTCGATTTCCACCTTAAGCGTTTTGCTTTCTGTGGGACAGGGTTCTGTGTTAGTTTTTACAATTTAAAATACCACAAGTCATTCAGTGTTCCAAGTTAAGGGAAGGTAAAAAGAGACTGCACTGATTGGTAATAGGTTGTTTAACGTATTTTGTTTTATATATTACTACGGGACTTGATTCGTGCTTCTTTAATATTGTGTTTGTCAAGTTGAGGCTGCCGTGTAATTTCCGCTTACTACTTTGATTCAACGTTTTTAGACGGAATGCCAAAAATGTTAGTTTCACCTGAAATTGCTGATAAGCAGGGCTGAACACAGCCGGTTCTCGAACACCGATAAGCTCATCTAGTTTTTCTTGCGCTTCATGTAAGCTCTTTTGCAACAAGTCTTTATCTTCTTTCTTTTTCTTTCGACGTTTCCTGTTAGTTTTATCTCAAGTTTGGTAAATAGAGCTATTTGTGACCTAAATACTTTGTGATACCGTCGCAGAATACATGTAACTTTTTGGCCAATGTTAAAAAAGCAATAAAGTAAACTGGGTTTGTAATTTGTGATAAGTTGTAGACTATTTGCGACTGTAGCAGCAGTGATGATTTGGTATAAGGCAGCTATAGAAAATTGAAACTGAATTAAAGTGTACCGGTGTCTGTCCTTCTTTGTCGTATTACTTGCTGTTTGTGAAGTACTGGAAGGAATAGATGCTTGAAGCGCTGAAAAGCTTCCCTGTGGCGTGATAGTCGAAGCTAGCGACTGTAGTGTGAGTGGGGGCGACAAGCACGATGCATCAAAGTCTCGCTGAACTACCCCGTTTGTTTTAGCATTGATGGAGTTCAACGACTTATCTTCTTTGTCCCTGTGACTGCTTTCGGAAGACTACAACAAAGAAAATTTATACTAGTTTGATAGAATCTGCTAAAAAGTATCAGCTTCAAGCTTTAGACGTAAGAAAATCGTATGTCAATTTTCAATTCTATTTGGGCCGTTATTAAATATAAGAAAATCGCCTTATGGATTTGTTTCTAAATTTAATTTGCCACTAACAGAAGACAAACACGGAAGAAAATAAGTTTCACCTTTTCTTTAAAACTTTCCTTTTGTGCTCTTTCCCTTAAACGTCGCTTGTTACGTTTGCTTTCAGCTTTCATTGATCGTCTAATGCTTCTTTCAATCTCAATCTCTTTTTGTTTTAATTTGTTAAACGTCAGAATATGATCTGAAAGTATTGGTTTGTAAGATTGCTCGCTTGGTTTGTCTTAAAGAACAAAATACAATATTTGATTAAAAAACGATTTAAAAGGACAGTTTTGTTAATGGCCACAGCATAGCTTAAACTGTTTTACAACTACCGTATCAGATGTTGAGTACATATTTTAACCTAAAACTCGTGTTTTTGAAAAATGGCACATTTATCATTATAATGCAATGCTTTTAAGTATTACCAAATTGTATCACTTGTGAAGATGTTTTGCATTTTAATGAATCGGTCTAGTTACAACAACAACCCAAGCTAACCCGTTTAAAGTTTTTTTTATTACCTGTTCCGTTCGAGGTTGATCTTTGGGCTATTGGCTGCAATATCAAAGGAATGTTCTGACATAAGAAAGAAAACAAACACGTTAAGCACTCTACAACAAACATGAAAATCGGCCTTTGGTCAATTTGTAAAACCAGATGTTTACATGTAAGTTTATCGGGTAAATCACAGTACGCCAGGCCCATTGAAGGCGCCATACCGAATCAGCCGGTTACCAAGCATTCACCACAATATGGCAAGGCGTAGGCTAGAAAAATCTAGCCTGCGGTGGAATTCGAACCCACGACAGGAGTCTTTCCGGGACTCGCGCTCTACCAACTGAGCTACGCAGGCTCAGTGGAGAATCCGCCGAAAGTCGTCGAATCACAAGCACCGTTGCCTGCCTCGTATGCTGCACATGTCAGCTTCGTAGTAGGGATCGCCAGATTGACCAGTATCAGTTAAGACGAACATAAAATTTATCGGGTAACAAACGTATGACCTTTGAGTAACGTATGACCCACTGTACATACCTTTTCTGGTAGTAATGGTAGAAACGTAAGGCATTCGTTTGGTTGTGCATGTTTTCTTGCGTGTTTATTTTCCATAGTCGACGAGTTTTCCTTTAACTTGTGGTGTGACTCTGACTTCAATTTTCCTTTCTTCTTTCAGTAAAAAAATAAGTTATCGGTACATGTTGAGACGTTTGTCAATGTGGACAAATACAATAGCCCAGTGGTTCTCAACTAGGGTCCATGGCCTCCCAGGGGGGCACGAGCTGTGTTCCGGGGGGCCACGGGTGTAGATTCACCAGAAACACCCACTAAAATCCATTTCCTTTTTAACTTTATTCCCTAATTTAATCTACTATTTCACATACCATCTGTCTATATTGAGGTTTTTACGGATTCTAGTTTGTTCTATTCGACCTGTTTAAAGTCGAAATTAGTACCGAATTCCAATATGAAATTGGCATTTACATTTTTAAGGGGGACACAGGTCCTACATGGTTACTTGAAGGGGGCCACGAGGTCCAAAAGTTACTTTTAGAGGGCCACGGTCCACGAAAGGTTGAGAACCACTGCAATAGCCTTAAGTGTAGTTTCACCAACCTTTGGGATTGCTTCATTTTCTACTCTGACTGTCGTTTGTGTACCAGCATTAAAAGCAACTGGTTTTAATGATGTTTGAATGTTTACCACGGTTTGAAGACCTTTAGAAGCAGTTGATACAATTTCATCTGGCGGTTTCAAGGGCTCAAATTGTTTTGTTTGCTCAAAGGGTTTCTCATCAGTCCTGCAAAAGTTTACTCTTAGCAACCAAATCGATTTTTGACATTGCAGTTGCTTAAAGAAATGTTGCTTGCTAAAACCTTAAACACCAGTAGATTAATAAGCTATCAAGGTAAAAACACAGACTTTTTCGATATTGCATTTCTTGTCAGTTCCTTTTTATGTAAACACTGTATGTGGGAGTAAAATAGACTCACATAGGAAAATCTTTCAAACACGCGTTCGAAGCAGTGTTTTCAGTTCCCAGAAACGCATTGGTCGAATCATCGTTTGAAGCACTAAGGGAACCGTTTTCTATCATCCCTTCAACGTTGCAAACCTTGTTGTTCTGCAAAAATGTTTTACAGGTAAATTGACCTTTCCAACTTGGTTTGATAAAGTTGCAACTCATCACATAACAACGTTAAAATGCGTAAAGACAAAAATCAAATGAATTTGCTGACAGTTGTCCTTGAACGCAATAACGATCTGAAAAAATGCAAACCTTTTTGGGTATGCGCTTCGGGTATTTGAAACAGAATACGAAGCTGGTTGAAATGCCGATTATGATCGCACTCATCACGACAGCTGTTAACACCAACTCTGCAAAAGTGACTAAAAATGTAAAACAAGAAACACTTTCTTGTATAATATTCCTGCTATGGAAGTGACAACATCGGTTAGTCAACGCTTTGTTGGCCATTTAAACTATTATTTTAATCATTTTTTCCCCGTGGTATGCTATACAACGACGTCCACACGTATAGCCTAGGTTATTTACTTTTGATAGGTCAATAATTCGATAAAACCTTTATATTTTTATGTCAAACATTTTCAATGAGGATAAAAATAATAGCAAACCTGTGAAAAAGCTCTTTACATTCGGCCTCTTTGGAATCACCGTTATTCCGGTTGTTGCCACTTGGGAAACGTGTGAGAGTACTGGAAAACCAATGACCTCTGAGATTTGACTTGTAGACAGTTTTCTGTAGTTAGAAGGGTTGATGTCAAACTAACGTGATAACTAAATCTAAGTACTCTATGCTATCAATAGTTTTAAAGCGTGCTACTTAAACAGCAGATTTCAGGGCTTCAAAACTAATAATTTTGATTCTTATTTCTCGACACCAAACGTAAGTACCAGTAGAGAATACAGCAACCAACCAAAACTATACGTCTTATAGCACGTTTGTTATACCCGTGGCAAATTCTGTTGCATTGCTTACCTACCTCATATTATTGACAACCTCCTCACTGGCTAACGGTTTCCCATTTTTCGTCACGCTGAACTTGGCCTTCACCGACCAAGCCGTCTCTCTTTCCAAACTGTTCACACGGGCCTGAAATCGAAGAATGCGACCAAGTCTGTATTCAGTTAAGTGGAATTAAAGGACACTTCAAATCGAAGTGAATTGCGTCTATGGGCGATGGATACTTATGGTGACAATTGATCTGGTTGGTCGGAATTTACCTATTTATGTTTGCTTGTTATTGAATGTATACTTACAGTGTACGGATGGACTTGAAGTAAGCGACGTAGGGAACGGCGCCTTCGCTGTGTTTGTCTGTTGCTGGTTCCAATCTGAAAACAAACGAAGATTAAAAGTGTAGGGACAAAATATTCCGGTAGCCTATGTCCTGATCATAAGGCACCAACCGCGTTTTTGGATCAATACTTTTAGTCTTGCTTTACCTGAAAATAACATTTCAATTTTGCTAGACCACACCCAATTTACATATTTTTTCTTATGCAAGTTAACAGCTATTACATGCCATTTGTGTGTATTTATTAACAGTTTCCACATTTAGCCCTGTTTTTTTCAACGCTTTACTAGTAACTTTACGAAATAAGTATTCCTATAGTGCAGGGGTGTGCAATGTTTGTCACCGTAGGGGCAAATATAACTGCCAAGATTAGATCGCGGGCCGCACCTTTATATGACACAAGGTAATTTTAGTTTGTTGCATACCAAATATGCCTAACTGCAAGTAAAATTTGGATTTAATTCTAGCCGATATCGCCAGGTCGCAGAACAATAACACCGGGTGCATTAATCTACTCAAAATTTTGGATTCGTTTGTCAGTACATTTGAAATCCAATCGTCTTTTCGGGTCGCACAACCTTTAATCAATGGGTCGCATTTGGCCAGCGGGCCGCAGGTTGCACACCCCTGCTCTAGTGTTAGTGACATAAAACAACATGTTTGTTTCTACATTTCTTGTACGTTTACATTACAACGATTGCTATTGTGTTATCATTACGTGCGAGCTTTATTTAACACATTTAACACTTTACCTTTTCTGCCATTTCGTAGGCATCAGCTATCGTTTGTTCCAAGGAGCTGATTATCAATGGGTCATTTAAATCAACGCCTCTATGCATCATGAGAAGTAAAGAGACCAACGTTCCATTTATCGCTTCCATGTTGGTAACATAGTTGTTTTCCTCCCCAAAAACTTCACCATCTGCACTATTATCAAAAGTTGCAGTCCTGGTGACAAGCCTGGGGACATTGTTTTTGTTTGTTGCGTTATGCCTAAGTTCAGAAGTGGTAAATGCAATCCGTGGTGAAGCTGTGGTTTGGTGAAAAGTAGCATTTGGGACAACGGTGGTTTGAAACGCTGTTAGGGAACTTGTTTCATCTGGAAAGATGGACAAAGCGGATGTGTTCGTAAACGTCGTTAAGATCTCATGAGGCGACATGTTGGATGTAAAAGAAGTTTGAGTTATTACAATAGCACTGGTTGCATCTGCAAAAGATTGCAAAGCTGGTGTGTTCAGAAACGTGGTTAATAAATGCTGCGATGTTGTTTGTAAGGGTGCAACAGTGGGCTCTATAAGTGTTGGTTGAAACGTTTCTTTGTATTCTTGTGACTCGTTATTGTCTGTTGATTCACTTTTTGCACTGGGAGCTGTGTTTTCCGCAGTCGTAGTTTGAGTTGCTTTGTATTCGTGTATGGTGTACAACATAGTGTTGATATCTTCTTGATCGGTTTGACTTGGGTAAGTTGATCTTGTACTCTGCGGATCTGAAGAGCTATATTGACTTGGTGCTGGTTTTGTGGTGGGATCTACAACGCTTGAGCGCAAAAGTTCTGTGTTTGTAGTGTGTCCATAACTTGTAGACAAATTTCCTTGATATTCTTCGGTGGTTGTATTCGGTACGATAGTCACAGTTGAAGTTTCATTTGATGGTGTGTCAAACTTCAAGGTGTCTTGGGTTGCCGACACAAAACTGAACGGTTTCGTTGACTTCTCGACTAAGGGTTCTTCTGGTCCGCTGTTAATCGTACCTTGACCACTTGTAAGCTCGACGTAAGTGGTGGGCACTACAAGTGTCTTGTAGTGGGTTTCTGTTGATGTTTTGTTTTTGGTTGCTATGACGGGAGACGACACGTCATTAAAGCCATGTGAAATAGTAGTATCAACAATATTTGTATCGCCTGAACCACTTAATTCGTCGGTCAATTTTTCATCGTTTTTAACTGTCGAATAAAATGCAATGTCCATACTCGCGAAAATTGCTTCAGTAGTAGTTGGAATTGCAGCAGTTGTCAACGTTTGAAAGTTTTTTTCAACTTTTGAAGTTTGTCGTTGAATTAATTGTGCTGCGGTGGAAGTCGTTTCTCCCCTGAAGCCTGCAGTCGATTGATTTTCCCGAAATACGTTATCTGTATTTACAGATATAGAACCTTCATGCAAAGGCGTCGTGGAATATATGTATCCTGAACCCTGGTCTGTAGCAGAATCGGTCGTGGCTAATGATGAAGAGAAGTTTTTCTCAGGTTTTGGGGTTTTTCGTTGGTTTGTGTCTCCTTTACTCAAGGGCGTTTTGGATTCAAGGCCACTACTGAAATGAGTTGTTGCTTCACTAAAGTCAAGAGTCATTTCCTTGTTTATGTCCGCTGTCGATTGTTTTTCCAACATGCTTTTTGTGGCCACTGTGGTGAAACCTTTATTGAAAGACTCAGTGGAAAGTATATTTCCAGAAACTCCATATGTGGTAGAATCGCCGGCGGTTGGTTTAACTCCAGAACTTATCGAATCGTATACACCCGTGGGAGTGTCATGCGATTTTAAAAATTGCGTTGCTTCTGTAAATGTATTTTGATTCAGAGCAAACGAGGTAAATTGAAAATTGACAAACGCACTCGAGGTTGAAATTTCTGCGGTATCCTGAAATGTTGATGGTTCAGACGTACCAGTAATCGGATGCCACGTTGTTGTCTGTGATTGGTCATGTTCATCTCTAATTTCTAAATTCCCCGATCCGTATGCTGAATGTGCCTCTGAAAGTTTTGAAGATGCCGTAGTCGGTAAGTTCGCTGTTTCCACTGTTTGTGTTAGACCACTGCCTTCTCCTACCTTTCCGACATCAGTAGAAGAATACACTTTGTCAAACTTAGCTGTCGTTAAATCTTTGCTGCTGTTTGCACCCCCCCCCCATTTCTAAATTCCCCGATCCGTATGCTGAATGTGCCTCTGAAAGTTTTAAAGATGCCGTAGTCGGTAAGTCCGCTGTTTCAACTGTTTGTGTTAGACCACTGCCTTCTCCTACATTTCCGATATCACGAGAAGAATAAACTTTGTCAAACTTAGCTGTCGTTAAATATGTGCTACTGTTTGCGCTCAGATCAAATACTGTTCCGGGTGTTTTTTCGTATGACTGTAACGAATCATTGTCAATGCTAGCCAACCATGAAGCCTCAGTAGGCTTTGTTAGTTCAACGGTTTCATGCGGATGTGTCACTTCTGTTTTGCCAAACAGCGATGGAAGTGTTATGTCATGCATAACTGGTTGATCAGACTTGAATTCATGTACGACTGGTGTCGAAAAAACATGTTCCTGTGTTTCCATTTCACTCTCAATCGTGGTTTTAATCCCACTGTAATCATAGGCTCCGGAACCGCTTCCTGAGATATCATGATGCGTAGTAGCATGCTGAGTGGTATATTTTCTTTGTAAAATGTTTAATAACAAGTTTTTATCGAGACCTGAACCTTCATTCCGCTCGAATCCTTTATGTTTATCACCACTTCCATAGTATAGCATTTGTTTGCCCCCCCCCCTAATCATAGGCTCCGGAACCGCTTCCTGAGATATCATGATGCGTAGTATCATGCTGAGTCGTATATTTTCTTCGTAAAATGTCTAGTAACAAGTTTTTGTCGAGTCCTGAACCTTCATTCCGCGCGAATCCTTCATGTTTATCTCCACTTCCATAGTTTAGCATGTGTTGTTGTGGCAACCCACTTCCATATTCAAAGTCAGGCAACTTTGAAACAGTCGTAGTAAAATTCAATTGTGCATTCAAACCATTGCAATTCGTATAGTTGCAGCAGTAATAAAATACGTTTGTTTCATTTCCAGCACTTTTAGGTTTATACTTTCTCCAACCGATGTAGTCACGGCATTGTATACGGTTTAATTCTTTTTTGTTTGAAACATTGTCAACTTTGTCACATTTCTGAATTACTTGGAAACGACTTGGCTCGCCATGAATGCTTTGAATAATCAGAAGACACCTCTTTGTCGATGGAGGGCACGCTTGACTATTGTTAAAACTTGATGGGCAATTACTGGAGTCTGAGCTCTCACAGTTAAAACAGAACAATTTGCGTTTAATAGATACGTTTTCTTGCATTGGTATACTTGGATCGGCCAATGTAAAGGTCACTGAAACAACAAGTACAGCAATTAACAATAGACAAAACTCTAAATCAAAAACCGAGCAATATTTGTTATGAACATGGGAAACACCCTGTGCATCTTAATTTAACAATTTGTATACCGTGACTGGAATTTGTATACTACTCTACAGTATGTTGTTTTTAATATGTTGCCCCCCCCCCCAACATGGGAAACACCCTGTGCATCTTAATTTAACAATTTGTATACCGTTACTGGTTACGTCTCTACAGTATGTTGTTTTTAATATGTTGTATTGCAATAAATATTTACTAAAAAGAGCTTCACAAGACTTACCAGTGTAGAATAGGAATAAAGTCGCCAGTAAAAAGTAAATTAAACCTGAGGTTGTTTTCATCCTGGTTGTATTCCGTTGCCTACATCTTAAATCTGAAAACCTTATTGACATCTAATTTGAATCTCAATTGGACAAAAACATAAAAAGGTAATATTTAAACGCAATTCTAAACAATAAACCAATTTTTTTTTAAATTGTGTTATTCAAACACCCTAATTATTTTACTGTTGACGACAAGTTTGACTTGATAAGGACCTAACTTGTCTTTGACTACCAAACGCTACAGACTCGTACAAAACACGAACATTCACTAAACTAGCGAATCCCATGTCTTTAAGGATAGTCTAACTTGTCTTTTTGCTGCCCTCAAGTGCTACTTACTTTCGTTCGTTTGGGACAACGACGCGTCCCCGGTCAAACGATGCGTTTTCTCAGTTACAAGTAGCTTGCGTAATTTGACGACGGCACTCGAACTGTTTGGACTCGCCCTGTTGGAAATCAACCTTTTGCTTTTCTATAGTTTTATTTCAAGTGCTTTTTGACACCGGTTTTAGAATCTTTAGGACAAAGTAAAATTTTAACAGACCTGCCCAAAGAAGAAAACATGACAACATTTTGTAATTATTTTGCGAACATTTTATTTGACTTGGCTGACATTTTTGTAGATTTGACCTCTAATAAGGACCATGTTATTATTGTTTTATTTCCTTAGCAAATCTTTGAATTGATGTTGATCATGCAAAAAACACTCTTTTAAGCTTTTATACAATCTGTGTTTAACAAGGAAACGAAAACCCAACGCTCTAATGCACATCAAGTTTTTAAATACGAAACAGAGTTTGTCTAAAGTGCGACATAGAATTAGATTAAAAAGCAATAAAATAAGAAAAAGCTGTACAAAACATGCATCTGATTGATGATAAATATTTTAGTTACGTTCTAAATTGGGTAACTGCTTTACTCGCTGTTTACGGTATCTTCTTTTGTTTTGGCGTAGCAGGGTTGATCGATGAATATTGTGTATCGTTTGCTATAGCCTTCGTTTTGTTGTATACCATCCGGATCAACATGATTGTAGATGTTGATGTCTTGTATTTTTCCCGAAGAGACAAGCCTCTGTTCAAACCGTAAACTTAGGACCAACTTTTACACATTCTTGTTTAATAATTGGTAAATGGAGACCCAGGAAACTATTTTGTAACCAAAACAAGTCGTGATTTTTTATGTTTTAGTGTCGGGTTTAACGTGATGGTCCGTGTTATTTTAATCACTTGCCACTTCAAGAGTGTCAAGAACGCAATAAACCAGTTAGTCTTGAACCAAACAGCACACAAGCAGACGCACGCGGACGGGACTACAAAAGTTTTATGGGAAGGATACAGTAATGCAAAAAGGTCGTGCTGACAACGGAACCCTAACTTCTCTTTTATGTAATTTTAGCTTTGTCGTAGTAGTTTTGATTGTCAAGGTTATTTGTCACCGTTTTTAGCGCGAATGAACCTCCGCAATCCTGAACTTTCGATAAAAGGTAAGTTTTATTTGGAAGTGTCGTCATTTCCCCCGAGTTTTGTAGTGATTTCTACTGCCAACCCAAAACTTCCTCAAATAGGCTGCAGTGCAAAGTTAAGCGCGTTAATGCAGCTAATGTGTTCCTATTATAGATTGCAGTTTGGTTTTTCGGTGCTTCATGCATGTAGATTACAGCTGGTAGAATATGTGCGAAAAGACTTGGGGATATCACACCGCCGTTTTTAGATCTTTGATTGATAGCTTGCTAGTTAATGCTTTAGGAAGTCATTTCGTGCAACCGTTTATGTTAGTCACTATATGACGGATGGTTATTAAAGACAGCAATGTACATCACGATTTTACACAGTTACAAACAGGTGTAGAGAAAACGCAAACTGTCTAAACGTAAAAATGTTAAACATTTGGAAGTGTTTCGATTTAATTTCTGTTGTGTTCTGTTTCATTATTATATTTAATTGAAGAAAATAGCTCTTTACGTTAAATACACGTACATAATCTCTGCATATAATACAAGCCTCTTGTCAGTTAGCTTATGTTAAATAAACAAAGAATGGTGTCACAAATTTCCTATGTGCTAGTAACTGTTTAGGACAAATGTAATGCCGCTTCTCGCCATACAAATCGACCACAACTCAACTCCACCGAGCCTACATTGCCCAAAAGATTTAGCGTCAACTCAGCCCCCCAATCTGCTTTTGTTTCTGACTTGTTACCAAGATTTCCTGCATCAATTTGCCATTTTAGTAAAACATCTTTGATGGGCATCAAGATAACTGTTGTTTACGCCAGAAAAACAAACTTATATGAGCAAAATATTACTGTTTACTTTAGAATAACCACACTTTTGGTCCTTTAGGTGTCCAAACTTAACAATGTTAATTATATTGGCCCCCCCCCCCCCCCCCCCCCCCCCCCCCCCCCCCCCCCCCCCCCCCCCCCCCCCCCCCCCCCCCCCCTTTTTTAAACAAAACGGCCACAACATGGTGACACACTATTTGAGACCAATTTTCCTTCTGATAGTTATGGGAACTTTACTGGCATCGACTTTGGGCCGAGTCTGCATTACCGGTGCTTTTCCGGGGGGACCCCCCCCCCCCCCCCCCCCCCCCCCCCCCCCCCCCCCCCCCCCCCCCCCCCCCCATGCCCCTTGGATTATGGGAGCGATCTTGCATGTGTCGCAGTTGAGGCAACAACAAACGAAGGTAATCAAATGATATCATATAAAAAACACGTGGTTGTTATTGACATATAAATTAACATCAGGGCACTTACAAAGGTTCGTGAGACCTTATCTTCTTTACACAGAGATCAATGTAAATGCACATTAAAGGCATTAGTGGGAAGCTTACCAATTTATAATTGTTTGACATGTTTCGCGTTCAAGGTGAAACTCGATGCCTCACTATATAGTCAAGTGCTGTTTTCAAACTCAAACTTGTCAAACGCTCAAAATATTTCGCGTTAGGTTACTTTAATGCAATTATATCCGCACGTAAACTCAAGCATAATATGAAACGACCTAATATTTTAAATAGGTCACCATCGATCTTAGAATTTAAGTTCTAAACCGACAAGCTTATTTTACGTCATGTTTGGCGTGGTTACAATTTCATTTTTACATCTCCAATGAAGGATTTTTATTTTTCGCGAAAGTAATGAGAGTTTTTTTTCTCAGACCACATATGTGTACTCTTTTTTGTTTCTAGTGGACTTTACTGGTTCTGGATTTGACTGCGTGCAGCGAAAGACATGTGAAACAATTCATGAGAGTTGCGAGGAAATTGCTATGATTTTAATTGGAGGTTATGTGGAGTACTATGGTGTAAAGTAAGCAGTACTAGATTTTAGCTATATTAATACAAATGTTTGTTTAATTGAGCAGTTAGTTTAATAAAAAGGTTTCTAAATCTATTGGATGTTTTGCAAGTCATACACTGTTAGGTACAATGTTTATAGATCAGCCTTCGTCTAAAAAGACAGAAAAAACTCGTTATTTGCATTACACGTAGCATAGATTGGAAATACAGTGTGCCGGAAAGCCAATATACGTTATCAGGCTCCTAATTCTCCTGATGTCTAATTGCAGGCGGTGTAAGATCGATTGCTGCTACACCGATAACTGCAACGCTTTACCATGGGAAGAATGGCCGCAGCCGACGACTACAGTGCCGGAAATGACAACGGCACCTATTACGTCTCCTGTAGCAACTTCAAGATCCAGTTTAAACGATCCTACCCATGTTGATTTCTGTTTTACTGGTGCACATGTGTTCGAGTCACCATACCCTAAATACTTTCCAGTGGAGTTTACCAGTAAAACAGGTTCTTGTGCAAAAGTGGCCGCCGAAGATGTGGCTTGTGTCAAAGTGGATGCCACGTCTATTTCTCACGGTAAAAGAAAGTTTTCTGAATCTAGTAATCTAACTATTTGTCCGATATGTTCAACTAAAACAATATTCTTGGTCAGTGCTTTTTACCCTTTATTTTCTCTTGTACTCTTCAAAAGTGACTATGTGATCTTAAGCACTCTTGTTATTAATGTAACAGTTGAGAGGCTTTTGGGGCGGATTAGTGACATGAAATGTTAACCTAGCTATACTATGAATTGATATTTAACATGGCAATGAAGCTGTTTTAAAGCCTCGGTAAGAAAGTTATCATACGCCTAATACAAATTGCTCACACTTTTGGTAAACACTTAAGTATCCTTTCGTAACCTTATTATCTTGTAAAATGGGATTTACTGGGAACCATGGTTGATGAGCACTGGGTTAGATAACATAAAACACATTGAAGGGACGATTAAACTGCATTAACAATCCACCACAGAAATATGTTTGTATTAGGTAAATATACTGCTTCTGGATACGATTGCATTGAGAAAACGAAATGTGAAAACATTCAATCGAAATGCAAGAAAACTGCGCTTGCTGTAATCTCAGGGTATTTGGAATATTATCAAATAAGGTATGGATAGATTATGTTATTCATTACCAAATTGGGTATTAACTTTTGTATGTTGTGAACTTATCAACGGTTTTTAATAAACAAATTTCCAGGATGCTTGTTTTTCTTGTTATGTGACTTATACTATCACCCGTCGATTTTATGTTAAAATTTTTACTTCAGCATTGTATATTAAACAGCTCCTGTAATGTGGAATGTTGCTACAAGAAAAATTGCAACGCTCCTCTATCAGAACAGCGGGAAAATCACATGACTTCTAATGCTGTTGCATCATCCACCACCGTGACGAGTGCTGTTTCCACCACTTATCCGACAACAACTGTACCAGCAACAACTGCGGTTGACTTACACAAAGGTCACCAACACAAGGATTTGTCATGTCTCACTGGAACTGAGGTGTACGAGACTCCATACCCGGAATACTTTCCAACGGGAAAGTTTGACAAAGTGGAGAAGTGTCCAGTAACGTTTGGTCATGTGATGTGCCTCCGGGTTGAAGCAACCACATTTGTCCACGGAAGTAAGTTGCCATCGACTTGTTTAATGAAAGTAGGTGGTGACCTACAATCTTTACCACACCGAATTTTTTTATTTCCATTTATTTACTTCCCGTAAAGCAAATCAAATTTGTTGGTTATTCACACTTAAAACGGCGTGGTAAAAAGTACCTTAAGTAAAGATTAATTTGGAAAATATCATGTTAGATAGCAGAATCTTTTTAAATTAAAGGTCAATTTAACGCATCTGGAGTTGATTGTGTCGAAAAAAGTACTTGCGAAAATATTGTAGCAAAATGCAAAGACGTTGCGGTAATGCTAATCGGAGGATTTCTCGAGTATTATCCGGAAGTAAGGTAAGATTCCCGTGCTTGTGATAAGCGGTGACATGACCAGGTTGACAATGCTGAAACCCCACAGATAGGCTGAATTTGAACATCCTATTTTTCTGCCAGTAAAAGCAAAGATGTTTGTTGCGTCAAAACGTAAAGTTATGAGCAATTCATTGCCTGATTATTTTGACAAAATAATTTATCAACAAAATCAACAGCAATAAATAATAGCCCCAAACAACATCAATGACTTTCTAGACACATAACGCAGTTATTGTTCTTTTAGAAACTGCAAAATACGATGTTGTTCTACCGACAATTGCAATCAATTACCAATTGATCAATGGCCTGTGGATAAAACAACGTTTCCACTTGTTACTACTCCGGTTGCCACAACTTCGGAGGTGACTACTCCTGTTGCCACAACAACATCTATAAAGGTTACTACTCCACTTGATACAACAACAACTTCGGAGGTAACTACTCCTGTTGCCACAAGAACACCTATGAAGGTAACTACTCCTGCTGCCACAACAACAACAACAACAACTTCGCAGGTAACTACTCCTATTGCCACAAGAACACCTATGGAGGTAACCACCCCACTTGCTACAACAACAATTTCGGAGGTTACTACACCTTTTGCCACAACAACACCTATGGAGGTAACTACCCCACTTGCTACGACAACAACAACTTCGAAGGTAACTACTCCAGTTGCCACAACAACACCTATGGAGGTAACTTCCCCACTTGCCACAAGAACAACAACTTCTGAGGTTACTACTCCTCTTGCCACAAGAACAACAACTGCGGTTGACTTACACAAAGGTCACCAACACAAGGATTTATCATGTCTCATTGGAACTGAGGTGTACGAGACTCCATACCCGGAATACTTTCCAACGGGAAAGTTTGACAAAGTGGAGAAGTGTCCAGTAAGGTTTGGTCATCTGATGTGCGTCCGGGTTGAAGCAACCACACTTGTCCACGGAAGTAAGTTGCCATCGACTTGTTTAATGAAAGTAGGTGGTGACCTACAATCTTTACCACACCGAAATTTTTTAATTCCATTTATTTACTTCCCGTAAAGCAAATCAAATTTGTTGGTTATTCACACTTAAAACGGCGTGGTAAAAAGTACCTTAAGTAAAGATTAATTTGGAAAATATCATGTTAGATAGCAGAATCTTTTTAAATTAAAGGTCAATTTAACGCATCTGGAGTTGATTGTGTCGAAAAAAGTACTTGCGAAAATATTGTAGCAAAATGCAAAGACGTTGCGGTAATGCTAATCGGAGGATTTCTCGAGTATTATCCGGAAGTAAGGTAAGATTCCCGTGCTTGTGATAAGCGGTGACATGACCAGGTTGACAATGCTGAAACCCCACAGATAGGCTGAATTTGAACATCCTATTTTTCTGCCAGTAAAAGCAAAGATGTTTGTTGCGTCAAAACGTAAAGTTATGAGCAATTCATTGCCTGATTATTTTGACAAAATAATTTATCAACAAAATCAACAGCAATAAATAATAGCCCCAAACAACATCAATGACTTTCTAGACACATAACGCAGTTATTGTTCTTTTAGAAACTGCAAAATACGATGTTGTTCTACCGACAATTGCAATCAATTACCAATTGATCAATGGCCTGTGGATAAAACAACGTTTCCACTTGTTACTACTCCGGTTGCCACAACTTCGGAGGTGACTACTCCGGTTGCCACAACAACATCTATAAAGGTTACTACTCCACTTGATAAAACAACAACTTTGGAGGTAACTACTCCTGTTGCCACAAGAACACCTATGGAGGTAACCACCCCACTTGCTACAACAACAATTTCGGAGGTTACTACACCTTTTGCCACAACAACACCTATGGAGGTAACTACCCCACTTGCTACGACAACAACAACTTCGAAGGTAACTACTCCAGTTGCCACAACAACACCTATGGAGGTAACTTCCCCACTTGCCACAAGAACAACAACTTCTGAGGTTACTACTCCTCTTGCCACAAGAACAACAACTGCGGTTGACTTACACAAAGGTCACCAACACAAGGATTTATCATGTCTCATTGGAACTGAGGTGTACGAGACTCCATACCCGGAATACTTTCCAACGGGAAAGTTTGACAAAGTGGAGAAGTGTCCAGTAAGGTTTGGTCATCTGATGTGCGTCCGGGTTGAAGCAACCACACTTGTCCACGGAAGTAAGTTGCCATCGACTTGTTTAATGAAAGTAGGTGGTGACCTACAATCTTTACCACACCGAAATTTTTTAATTCAATTTATTTACTTCCCGTAAAGCAAATCAAATTTGTTGGTTATTCACACTTAAAACGGCGTGGTAAAAAGTACCTTAAGTAAAGATTAATTTGGAAAATATCATGTTAGATAGCAGAATCTTTTTAAATTAAAGGTCAATTTAACGCATCTGGAGTTGATTGTGTCGAAAAAAGTACTTGCGAAAATATTGTAGCAAAATGCAAAGACGTTGCGGTAATGCTAATCGGAGGATTTCTCGAGTATTATCCGGAAGTAAGGTAAGATTCCCGTGCTTGTGATAAGCGGTGACATGACCAGGTTGACAATGCTGAAACCCCACAGATAGGCTGAATTTGAACATCCTATTTTTCTGCCAGTAAAAGCAAAGATGTTTGTTGCGTCAAAACGTAAAGTTATGAGCAATTCATTGCCTGATTATTTTGACAAAATAATTTATCAACAAAATCAACAGCAATAAATAATAGCCCCAAACAACATCAATGACTTTCTAGACACATAACGCAGTTATTGTTCTTTTAGAAACTGCAAAATACGATGTTGTTCTACCGACAATTGCAATCAATTACCAATTGATCAATGGCCTGTGGATAAAACAACGTTTCCACTTGTTACTACTCCGGTTACCACAACTTCGGAGGGGACTACTCCGGTTGCCCCAACTTCGGAGGTGATTACTCCGGTTGCCACAACTTCGGAGGGGACTACTCCGGTTGCCCCAACTTCGGAGGTGATTACTCCGGTTGCCACAACTTCGGAGGGGACTACTCCGGTTGCCCCAACTTCGGAGGTGATTACTCCGGTTGCCACAACTTCGGAGGGGACTACTCCGGTTGCCCCAACTTCGGAGGTGATTACTCCGGTTGCCACAACTTCGGAGGGGACTACTCCGGTTGCCCCAACTTCGGAGGTGATTACTCCGGTTGCCACAACTTCGGAGGGGACTACTCCGGTTGCCCCAACTTCGGAGGTGATTACTCCGGTTGCCACAACTTCGGAGGGGACTACTCCGGTTGCCCCAACTTCGGAGGTGATTACTCCGGTTGCCACAACTTCGGAGGGGACTACTCCGGTTGCCCCAACTTCGGAGGTGATTACTCCGGTTGCCACAACTTCGGAGGGGACTACTCCGGTTGCCCCAACTTCGGAGGTGATTACTCCGGTTGCCACAACTTCGGAGGGGACTACTCCGGTTGCCCCAACTTCGGAGGTGATTACTCCGGTTGCCACAACTTCGGAGGGGACTACTCCGGTTGCCCCAACTTCGGAGGTGATTACTCCGGTTGCCACAACTTCGGAGGGGACTACTCCGGTTGCCCCAACTTCGGAGGTGATTACTCCGGTTGCCACAACTTCGGAGGGGACTACTCCGGTTGCCCCAACTTCGGAGGTGATTACTCCGGTTGCCACAACTTCGGAGGGGACTACTCCGGTTGCCCCAACTTCGGAGGTGATTACTCCGGTTGCCACAACTTCGGAGGGGACTACTCCGGTTGCCCCAACTTCGGAGGTGATTACTCCGGTTGCCACAACTTCGGAGGGGACTACTCCGGTTGCCCCAACTTCGGAGGTGATTACTCCGGTTGCCACAACTTCGGAGGGGACTACTCCGGTTGCCCCAACTTCGGAGGTGATTACTCCGGTTGCCACAACTTCGGAGGGGACTACTCCGGTTGCCCCAACTTCGGAGGTGATTACTCCGGTTGCCACAACTTCGGAGGGGACTACTCCGGTTGCCCCAACTTCGGAGGTGATTACTCCGGTTGCCACAACTTCGGAGGGGACTACTCCGGTTGCCCCAACTTCGGAGGTGATTACTCCGGTTGCCACAACTTCGGAGGGGACTACTCCGGTTGCCCCAACTTCGGAGGTGATTACTCCGGTTGCCACAACTTCGGAGGGGACTACTCCGGTTGCCCCAACTTCGGAGGTGATTACTCCGGTTGCCACAACTTCGGAGGGGACTACTCCGGTTGCCCCAACTTCGGAGGTGATTACTCCGGTTGCCACAACTTCGGAGGGGACTACTCCGGTTGCCCCAACTTCGGAGGTGATTACTCCGGTTGCCACAACTTCGGAGGGGACTACTCCGGTTGCCCCAACTTCGGAGGTGATTACTCCGGTTGCCACAACTTCGGAGGGGACTACTCCGGTTGCCCCAACTTCGGAGGTGATTACTCCGGTTGCCACAACTTCGGAGGGGACTACTCCGGTTGCCCCAACTTCGGAGGTGATTACTCCGGTTGCCACAACTTCGGAGGGGACTACTCCGGTTGCCCCAACTTCGGAGGTGATTACTCCGGTTGCCACAACTTCGGAGGGGACTACTCCGGTTGCCCCAACTTCGGAGGTGATTACTCCGGTTGCCACAACTTCGGAGGGGACTACTCCGGTTGCCCCAACTTCGGAGGTGATTACTCCGGTTGCCACAACTTCGGAGGGGACTACTCCGGTTGCCCCAACTTCGGAGGTGATTACTCCGGTTGCCACAACTTCGGAGGGGACTACTCCGGTTGCCCCAACTTCGGAGGTGATTACTCCGGTTGCCACAACTTCGGAGGGGACTACTCCGGTTGCCCCAACTTCGGAGGTGATTACTCCGGTTGCCACAACTTCGGAGGGGACTACTCCGGTTGCCCCAACTTCGGAGGTGATTACTCCGGTTGCCACAACTTCGGAGGGGACTACTCCGGTTGCCCCAACTTCGGAGGTGATTACTCCGGTTGCCACAACTTCGGAGGGGACTACTCCGGTTGCCCCAACTTCGGAGGTGATTACTCCGGTTGCCACAACTTCGGAGGGGACTACTCCGGTTGCCCCAACTTCGGAGGTGATTACTCCGGTTGCCACAACTTCGGAGGGGACTACTCCGGTTGCCCCAACTTCGGAGGTGATTACTCCGGTTGCCACAACTTCGGAGGGGACTACTCCGGTTGCCCCAACTTCGGAGGTGATTACTCCGGTTGCCACAACTTCGGAGGGGACTACTCCGGTTGCCCCAACTTCGGAGGTGATTACTCCGGTTGCCACAACTTCGGAGGGGACTACTCCGGTTGCCCCAACTTCGGAGGTGATTACTCCGGTTGCCACAACTTCGGAGGGGACTACTCCGGTTGCCCCAACTTCGGAGGTGATTACTCCGGTTGCCACAACTTCGGAGGGGACTACTCCGGTTGCCCCAACTTCGGAGGTGATTACTCCGGTTGCCACAACTTCGGAGGGGACTACTCCGGTTGCCCCAACTTCGGAGGTGATTACTCCGGTTGCCACAACTTCGGAGGGGACTACTCCGGTTGCCCCAACTTCGGAGGTGATTACTCCGGTTGCCACAACTTCGGAGGGGACTACTCCGGTTGCCCCAACTTCGGAGGTGATTACTCCGGTTGCCACAACTTCGGAGGGGACTACTCCGGTTGCCCCAACTTCGGAGGTGATTACTCCGGTTGCCACAACTTCGGAGGGGACTACTCCGGTTGCCCCAACTTCGGAGGTGATTACTCCGGTTGCCACAACTTCGGAGGGGACTACTCCGGTTGCCCCAACTTCGGAGGTGATTACTCCGGTTGCCACAACTTCGGAGGGGACTACTCCGGTTGCCCCAACTTCGGAGGTGATTACTCCGGTTGCCACAACTTCGGAGGGGACTACTCCGGTTGCCCCAACTTCGGAGGTGATTACTCCGGTTGCCACAACTTCGGAGGGGACTACTCCGGTTGCCCCAACTTCGGAGGTGATTACTCCGGTTGCCACAACTTCGGAGGGGACTACTCCGGTTGCCCCAACTTCGGAGGTGATTACTCCGGTTGCCACAACTTCGGAGGGGACTACTCCGGTTGCCCCAACTTCGGAGGTGATTACTCCGGTTGCCACAACTTCGGAGGGGACTACTCCGGTTGCCCCAACTTCGGAGGTGATTACTCCGGTTGCCACAACTTCGGAGGGGACTACTCCGGTTGCCCCAACTTCGGAGGTGATTACTCCGGTTGCCACAACTTCGGAGGGGACTACTCCGGTTGCCCCAACTTCGGAGGTGATTACTCCGGTTGCCACAACTTCGGAGGGGACTACTCCGGTTGCCCCAACTTCGGAGGTGATTACTCCGGTTGCCACAACTTCGGAGGGGACTACTCCGGTTGCCCCAACTTCGGAGGTGATTACTCCGGTTGCCACAACTTCGGAGGGGACTACTCCGGTTGCCCCAACTTCGGAGGTGATTACTCCGGTTGCCACAACTTCGGAGGGGACTACTCCGGTTGCCCCAACTTCGGAGGTGATTACTCCGGTTGCCACAACTTCGGAGGGGACTACTCCGGTTGCCCCAACTTCGGAGGTGATTACTCCGGTTGCCACAACTTCGGAGGGGACTACTCCGGTTGCCCCAACTTCGGAGGTGATTACTCCGGTTGCCACAACTTCGGAGGGGACTACTCCGGTTGCCCCAACTTCGGAGGTGATTACTCCGGTTGCCACAACTTCGGAGGGGACTACTCCGGTTGCCCCAACTTCGGAGGTGATTACTCCGGTTGCCACAACTTCGGAGGGGACTACTCCGGTTGCCCCAACTTCGGAGGTGATTACTCCGGTTGCCACAACTTCGGAGGGGACTACTCCGGTTGCCCCAACTTCGGAGGTGATTACTCCGGTTGCCACAACTTCGGAGGGGACTACTCCGGTTGCCCCAACTTCGGAGGTGATTACTCCGGTTGCCACAACTTCGGAGGGGACTACTCCGGTTGCCCCAACTTCGGAGGTGATTACTCCGGTTGCCACAACTTCGGAGGGGACTACTCCGGTTGCCCCAACTTCGGAGGTGATTACTCCGGTTGCCACAACTTCGGAGGGGACTACTCCGGTTGCCCCAACTTCGGAGGTGATTACTCCGGTTGCCACAACTTCGGAGGGGACTACTCCGGTTGCCCCAACTTCGGAGGTGATTACTCCGGTTGCCACAACTTCGGAGGGGACTACTCCGGTTGCCCCAACTTCGGAGGTGATTACTCCGGTTGCCACAACTTCGGAGGGGACTACTCCGGTTGCCCCAACTTCGGAGGTGATTACTCCGGTTGCCACAACTTCGGAGGGGACTACTCCGGTTGCCCCAACTTCGGAGGTGATTACTCCGGTTGCCACAACTTCGGAGGGGACTACTCCGGTTGCCCCAACTTCGGAGGTGATTACTCCGGTTGCCACAACAACAACTTCTGAGGTTACTACTCCTCTTGCCACAAGAACACCTATCGAGGTACTTACCCCACTTGCTACGACAACAACAATTTCGGAGATTACTACTCCTGCTGCCACAACAACCCCTATGGAGGTAACTACTCCACCTGCTACAACAACAATTTTGGAGGTTACTACTCCTGTTGCCACAACAGCACCTATGGAGGTTACTACCCCAATTGCAAAAACAACCTCGGAGGTTACTACTCCTGTTGGCACAACAACACCTATGGAGGTTACTACCCCACTTCCAACAACAACCTCGGTGATTACTACTCCAGTTGCCACAACAACACCTATGGAGGTTACTACTCCACCTACTACAACAACAATTTCGGAGGTTACTACTCCTGTTGCCACAACAACACCCATGGAGGTAACTACTCCACTTGCTACAACAACAATTTCCGAGGTTACTACTCCAGTTTCCACAACAGCACCTATGGAGGTTACTACTCCACTTGCAAGAACAACCTCGGAGATTACTACTTCTGTTGCTACAACAACACCTATGGAGGTTACTACCTCAATTGTAACTACAACCTCGGAGATTACTACTCCTGTTGTCATAACAACACCTATGGAGGTTACTATCCCCATTGCCAAAACAACCTCGGCGGTAACTACTCTTGTTGCCGCATCAACACCTATGGAGGCAACTAGCCCACTTGCTACAACAACAACTTTGGAGGTAACAACACCTGCTGCTACAACAACACCTATGGAGGTTACTACTCCTGTTGCTACATCAGCACCTATGGAGGTTACTACCCCAATTGCAACAACAACCTCGGAGATTACTACTCTTGTTGTCACAACAACACCTATGAAGGTTACTACCCCACTTGCAACAACAACCTCTGAGATTACTACTCCTGTTGCCACAACAGCACCTATGGAGGTTACTACTCCACTTGCAACAACAACCTCGGAGATTACTACTCCTGTTGCTACAACAACACCTATGGAGGTTACTACCTCAATTGCAACAACAACCTCGGAGATTACTACTCCTGTTGCCGCATCAACACCTATGGAGGTAACTACCCCACTTGCTACAACAACAACTTTGGAGGAAACAACACCTGCTGGTACAACAACACCTATGGAGGTTACTACCCCACTTGCAACAACAACAACTTCGGAAGTAACAACACCTGGTGCTACAACAACGCATATGGAGGTTACTACCCCACTTGCTACAACAACAACTGATGTGGTTACTACTCCTATTGCCACAACAATACCTATGGAGGTTACTACCCCACTTGCTACAACAACAACAACTTCGAAGGTTACTACTCCTCTTGACACAACAACACCTATGGAGGTAACTATTACACTTGCAACGACAACCTCAGAGGTATCTACTCCTGTTGTCACAACAACACCTATGGAAGTTGCCACCCCAATTGCAACAAATACCTCGGAGATTACTACTCCTGTTGTCACAGCAACTCCTATGGAGGTTACTACCCCACTTGCTACAAAAACAATTTCGGAGGGTACTTCTCCTGTTGCTACAACAGCACCTATGGAGGTTACTACCCCAATTGCAACAACAACCTCGGAGATTACTACTCTTGTTGTCACAACAACACCTATGAAGGTTACTACCCCACTTGCAACAACAACCTCTGAGATTACTACTCCTGTTGCCACAACAACACCTATGGAGGTTACTACTCCACTTGCAACAACAACCTCGGAGATTACTACTCCTGTTGCTACAACAACACCTATGGAGGTTACTACCTCAATTGCAACAACAACTTCGGAGATTACTACTCCTGTTGCCGCATCAACACCTATGGAGGTAACTACCCCACTTGCTACAACAACAACTTTGGAGGAAACAACACCTGCTGGTACAACAACACCTATGGAGGTTACTACCCCACTTGCAACAACAACAACTTCGGAGGTAACAACACCTGGTGCAACAACAACACATATGGAGGTTACTACCCCACTTGCTACAACAACAACTTATGTGGTTACTACTCCTATTGCCACAACAACACCTATGGAGGTTACTACCCCACTTGCTACAACTACAACTTCGAAGGTTACTACTCCTCTTGACACAACAACACCTATGGAGGTAACTATTACACTTGCAACGACAACCTCAGAGGTATCTACTCCTGTTGTCACAACAACACCTATGGAAGTTGCCACCCCAATTGCAACAAATACCTCGGAGATTACTACTCCTGTTGTCACAGCAACTCCTATGGAGGTTACTACCCCACTTGCTACAAAAACAATTTCGGAGGGTACTACTCCTGTTGCTACAACAGCACCTATGGAGGTTACTACCCCAATTGCAACAACAACCTCGGAGATTACTACTCTTGTTGTCACAACAGCACCTATGAAGGTTACTACCCCACTTGCAACAACAACCTCTGAGATTACTGCTCCTGTTGCCACAACATCACCTATGGAGGTTACTAGCACACTTGCTACAACAACAATTTCGGAGGTTACTACTCCTATTGCCACAACAACACCCATGGAGGTTACTACTCCACTTGTAGCAACAATCTCGGAGATTACTACTCCAGTTGCCACAACAACACCCATAGAGGTAACTACCCCAATTGCCACAACATCCTCGGAGATTACTGCTCCGGTTGTCACAACAACACGTATGGAGGTTACTACCCCGATTGCCACAACAACTTTGGCAGTGTCTAGTCCTGTTGCCGCATCAACACCTATGGAGTTAACTGCCCCGATTGCTACAGCAACAATTTCGGACGTAACTACTCCTGTTGCCACAACAAAATCTATGGAGGTAACTACCCCACTTGCTACAACAACAACTTCGGAGGTAACAACACGTGCTGCTGCAACAACACCTATGGAGTTTACTACCCCACTTGCTACAACACCAACTTCGGAGGTTACTACTCCTGTTGCCACTTCAACACCTATGGAGGTTACTACCCCATTTGCTACAACAACAACTTCAGAGGTTACTACTTCTGTTGCCACAACAACATCTATGGAGGTTACTACCCCAGTTGCAACAACANTTGCCATAACAACACCTATGGAGGTTACTGCTCCTCCTGCAACAACTAGAATTTCGGTGGTTAATACTCCTGTTGCCACAACAACACCAATGGAGGTAACTACCCCACTTGCTACAACAACAATTTCGGAGGTTACTACTCCTGTTTCCACAACAGCACCTATGGAGGTTACTACCCCACTTGCAACAACAACCTCGGAGATTACTACTCCTGTTGCTACAACAGGGGGGGGGGGTTACTACCCCACTTGCTACAACACCAACTTCGGAGGAAATAACACCTGCTGGTACAACAACACCTATGGAGGTTACTACCCCACTTGCAACAACAACAACTTCGAAGGTAACAACACCTGGTGCAACAACAACACATATGGAGGTTACTACCCCACTTGCTACAACAACAACTTATGTGGTTACTACTCCTATTGCCACAACAACACCTATGGAGGTTACTACCCCACTTGCTACAACTACAACTTCGAAGGTTACTATTCCTCTTGACGCAACAACACCTATGGAGGTAACTA
>QLIY01001893.1:0-26710 GCA_003260075.1 Phallusia mammillata
TTTTTTTATCATGGTTAATCATATGTTTACTTTAATTATCAGTAGTTTTTATGCTGGCCAATCCAGTTTTTACTATTCTTGCTACTAAATTATTAACTGTTTTAATATCCTAAAAACTCTACAAAAGTAACACACATATTTCTGTTTATTTTTGTACAATGTTCTAAGTTCTTCACAAACACACACATAACTTATAAATGTGCATATTAATTACATTTTCAAAAAAACAAAAATACAATATGCAGGAAAACATTGCTTCCATTTTTGGAACACAGAAGTAATTGTTAGCTTTTTTCTACAATATTTTACTAAAACAAAACCACACATAACAACAAGAATACTACACTAAAAATATGTTGAAAAAATGACAGAATTTCATTTATAATATTCAGTGACATTACTTGCGATTTTTTATGGCGTTTTTCACTTTTTTTAAACATGTTTCAGTAGCTTTTATGTACTCGTTTTTTTTATCATCATTTATGCAGTCAGTAGCAGATTTTCTGGCAGCAAGTGCTTTCACAAACGTTTGTTTTGACAGTTCCAAGTGTGACATTTTGTCATATATGTGGCCTAAATTATGTAAACATCGACCATATACCTCATACTGGTCTACACCCCCCCCCCCGCCTACTGATATCTTTCACTCTACACTGGCATTTCAATTCTGATTTTCCTTTCAAATGCATTTACTTGCCAGTTTGGAGTGTTTTTTTTTGACTTATTTACATTGTATTTGTTTAATTTAATGTGCCCCCCCCCCGTAATGTGTTGGTTGCTAGTTAAACTTGAATTTATATGTAAACGTTATCACTATTAATTTCTAACGACTTGTTTTTTGTTTCCCAAACACTCTATTTGAATAAGATTTTATTTGAATAAGCAATAAACGAACGAACCGAAGTGCAAGACACGTGTGTGGAGTTTCCAGGACTCTGTCCTGACAAGCCCAGGAGCTTGAGAGGTTAAGGACGGTGGTATACCTCTTTAATTTGTAGTGACGCGTTGAACATTAACATAAAAATCGATCACTACAGATTAAACAACCAGCACGATATGCAAGGTTCATTACAAAAAAAAACTTTGTATTTAGCACTATGGTTTAGTAAGTCATTTTTGTCTACAAGCCTACTGATATCTTTCACTCTACACTGGCATTTCAATTCTGATTTTCTTTTCAAATGCATTTACTTGCCAGTTTGGAGTGTTTTTTTTTTGACTTATTTACATTGTATTTGTTTAATTTAATGTTTTTTTTTTATCATGGTTAATCATATGTTTACTTTAATTATCAGTAGTTTTTATGCTGGCCAATCCAGTTTTTACTATTCTTGCTACTAAATTATTAACTGTTTTAATATCCTAAAAACTCTACAAAAGTAACACACATATTTCTGTTTATTTTTGTACAATGTTCTAAGTTCTTCACAAACACACACATAACTTATAAATGTGCATATTAATTACATTTTCAAAAAAACAAAAATACAATATGCAGGAAAACATTGCTTCCATTTTTGGAACACAGAAGTAATTGTTAGCTTTTTTCTACAATATTTTACTAAAACAAAACCACACATAACAACAAGAATACTACACTAAAAATATGTTGAAAAAATGACAGAATTTCATTTATAATATTCAGTGACATTACTTGCGATTTTTTATGGCGTTTTTCACTTTTTTTAAACATGTTTTAGTAGCTTTTATGTACTCGTTTTTTTGATCATCATCTATGCAGTCAGTAGCAGATTTTCTGGCAACAAGTGCTTTCACAAACGTTTGTCTTGACAGTTCCAAGTGTGACATTTTGTCATATATGTGGCCCAAATTATGTAAACATCGACCATATACCTCATACTGGTCTACATGATCTTTGAATTCAGCCTCCAGACGACCAATAGCAATATCAACCGTTTCTTTACTTTTTTTCCAATCATTGTGCTTAAGTTCACCAAGTACAATAAAGTGCAGGCACCATGCTTCTGTTAAAACCCGAATCTCTTTATTTATGTTTGTCATGCCTTCTATTAGGCCAAGCAGTAGTTTCATGAGCTGTAGTGTTATGGTTGTGACACAGTCGGAGTTGTTATATGTCTTAATGACCTGGTACATTTTTGAAACACATTGTTGGATTTTTTTTGCCCCCTCAACAGATTTTAACTGGGCGTAAAAATCTCCTGCAACAAAATAAAACAACACAGCATTTTGCATTTGCTCTTTAACAACTAAGCTATTGGCAAATTCAAAAATCTCATTTGGGGAAGCATTTACATTTTTGCGAATTATGTCAAATATGTTTTGCAACACATAACCAGGAATTTCTTTTGACTCATCCAAACACTTTTTGTACTTCTGCAGCCACCGTTTCAAGTCTGTTGAAAAGGAGAGCAGTATTTCTTCTTTATTGAGGTTACCAGTTTGTTTGTCCTCAATAGCTTTCAGGGTTTCTGTGATGAACGTTTACAGTTAAGTATTCAAAGTTAGCATGGTGGCTTCACTTACGTAAAACTTTGGAGAGGTCTTTCATTGATAAAGCATTGGATACAACATTTTCTGTTGAAGTATCTGTAAAGTGTAACACACATATTTTAGATGCAGATACTTTATGAAATTCCAAGGCATAGAAATGCTATTTTGAAAATGAGACAGCATATCTATGGTTTACAACTTTTTATTAATGTAGTACTTTTATAAATTCCTCTATGCAGTCCCCTACCCTAAATTATTACAAATATTAAGTGTTTTTATATTATATCATTTGGGGGATGTTTCAAAAACTGTCTTCTTACAAGAAACCATGGAGCTGTTGGGTGCTAAAGAACCCCAGGTACCACAATACACAATACATTTGTCTTCACAATACAAACATATTTATAATACATTCTTCTTCTTAAAAATATTTTTTTTATGGTTACAAAAACAATGCTGTGTGTTTTTACAGCATCTACATTTGTTTATTTAGCCTTAAAATGCTATTTTTGTTGTTTTTACCTGATGGCTGAGTTGATTCATCAAATACAGTTGTCTCCTGAAGATAAATCACAATATTAAATTTAAATATTGCATTATAATCCCAATTACATAAATAATTTGGATCCCCAAGAAACATGCTTACAACAATAACTTTAGAATGTAAAGCGTAAATGAGTCTCAACACAGAAGTTTGACAAGTCAAAGGGTAAATTATGTCACATTGAGAAGGCATACTTGGTTGATCTGTCAAAATCAAGTTTACATTTCGCATTGCTCTGTGCGCCACTTGCAAACTGCTCTATGGCCCACCAGTTAAGAAATGCTGTTCTAGGGTATAATTACCTGAAGTCCCAGTTGCTGTGCCTTTTCCAAATTGTTCCTTGCATCTCGCTTCATTTCTTCAAACACTTCTTCTGAAACATTTCTCTCCTCTGCTGAAACTATTTCTGATGACTGAAAACTTTCAATATTATCTGAGACTTCAGTTTCATAGGTCTGGACATTTTCATTTATTCTGTCTAAAAGCACTTTTTCAGCCTCCGATCTTTTTAAATGATCAGCAGCCTCTAAAGTTGAAGCTAAGATGGTAAGAACAATGCTTTCTCGTTTTATAGACTCCAAGAAAATGCCATCAATCCTTTCCACAGCTCTTTTTATTGCTTGCACATATTTTTTAGGGTTTTTAACATTCCATTTGAAATAACCAGACTCATTTGGTATGGATGCAGTACAGTTGTCAGCCGTCCCTCCAGTTAAATGGATAACAAAAGTTGTAATGTTTACACCCTTTATGTTAGAGTTTGCCATGATGTACTTTGCTGTAAGCAACTAAAAAATGTTACTATTAAAACAGGTGACAATTAAAGTCAGTGATCAAGTTTATAGAGCTCATCTGGCAAATGTATTTTAAAAAAATGCATTTGCCAGAAGAGCTCTATAAACTTGCCTGGCAGCAATAGCTTATTTAAAGTCAGTGATGTCTGCATCAATTTTGTACTTTATATGTACACAACCAGATTGATACCTGAATGACTGTTGTGCAGAATGGAATAAAGTTTTCTTTTCTTTGTTTTTTCAAGTGTCTGTCCCATTCTATTTTTAGGTGTGTGCTTTGAGTGAGAAAACCTTGACTATGTCAACAGAAAGACCTGAAAGGTAAACAAAGAATGACAAAAAGACCAGAAAACAAAACAATCATTTGCATTCATGTACAGAGTAACTTTGTTTTGATACTCTTGTGAAAGAGCTGACTCAAAGGCAGTCAACTTCAAAGAAAACAACACTGGGCAGGCTTGGAATGGGGTTGCAAAGTTGTGTTTATTTGTTAGTAACCAGGTTACAAACAAAAAGTGAAGAAACCCCCCCCCCCAAAGGCAGTCAACTTCAAAGAAAACAACACTGGGCAGGCTTGGAATGGAGTTGCAAAGTTGTGTTTATTTGTTAGTAACCATGTTACAAACAAAAAGTGAAGAAATTATGGCAATACACAACACATACAGTCAATTGTGTTCCAATGCTAAAGACACAACTCCAATCTGTTTTCTGTATTTTTGGTTTGTCAATTAGGCATGTTATAAAGCAGGGGAGCCCCCCCCCCCCCCCCCCCCCCCCCCCCCCCCCCCCCCCCCCCCCCCCCCCCCCCCCCCCCCCCCCCCCCCCCCCCCCCCCCCCCCCCCCCATAGTTATTAGTTTATTACTAAGAATAGGAATTGTTATGTACAAAGACAAAATCATTGTGTGTTTGACTTTTCCTAGCACTACTATGTTGTTGCATGATCATCGTTGCGGCACGCCGCCGCAATATATCACTACTTTTTGGCCCGCGCATGCAAAAAGGTTGCCTACCTATGTTATAAAGGTACACATGTTAAAAAGGGTTATGCTGTGGTGCATGACTAGCAACGTTTTGTTAATGATAAAACAGTGGGTAATCGGATTCATCTAAGAATAAAGTTATAACACTGACTAAATGCCTAAAAATATAAGAAAGAAAAACAACTTCACTGTTTGTCTAACCAACATAATAGAGCAAAATCTTTTTACCAAAAACACCCAGTTTCCAGGGCACCAGCTCAAAATCCTGCACCTCGTCTCATCTTGGAAGTAAAGTTGCCACCCCAACTCCAAAAATTGTCCCAATTGCCCACTTGATGGACGAAATCACCCATGTTATAGAACCCTGAACTAGTGCATTATGCAAGGTTTATTACACAATAGATGTTAACACTACAACAAAAGTAGAAGCACTGACTTAGTACTAGTGTTTAGCAAGACACTCCTGTCCAAATGGCTGGAGATAACTAAGTGCCCTTTGGAGTTTGGAAGCAACAGAAGATCGCTGGGCCACAAAATTACAGACACACATATGGAATGCATATGGGAAATTGTAATTTGGCTGAACTGGTATTTTTTATTTGATGGTACAACCTGACAATAAGCAGTGAGCAAAATATCCATAATGGTAAAAAGACCGTATTGGAGTTGAAACCTAAAAACAATGGATTCATTTAATTCCATTGTAAATACAACAACAAACAATTTTATAACTAAACACAAATCAACGAGAGAGTCTTTTTATTTGTTTTTTATTTGTGTCAATAAAATCCTATGTGCACAATTACCGTTTGCATCAGACCGAAGGCTTGGAAGCAAGAAAACTTTTTTTATGTTAGATATATTTGCATTTATTGAAATAAAAACTTCTGAGATCAGCACTTTTGCAAAAACACATGTATAATTTAAATTTAGATCTACAAGTGTCAATATAGGGGATTTTACCTTTTTGTCAACGATATTTTTTTCAAAAAGGAAATTAAAGATTGTCTAGGGCTGTAGGCAGTAGTTAACTTATAAAAAAAAAAACGTTGTGTGAGTAATAATGTTGCTATGTTACTTACATCAACGCCTTTGAGCGTAATAATAAAATATTTTTTAAAACCAGCAGCACAAAAATGAGAATCCCTGTGAAAATGCACCTCAATCATTGTGAATTTTCGACTGAAGAATTATGTAGTGGACGACGTTTGTTGGTAAACAGCTGTCTTGTCTTGGGCAAATAAAATGGTTAGCAAGCCAAATGCTTATTAAATACCTGAGTTATGTTTATTGCTCTAACAGAGGACGTGACAGCAAGTTGAAATAACAACACTATAAATTGTAATTGTGTGTTGATTAAGGATAGAATAACAGTCAAACCGATACGTATGTTTTTTCACAGCCAATATCGATTATTGGTTGTTCGAATGAGGCAATAAAACCGATTTAATATGGAATTTTTGTTTAATTGAAAAAATGTAATTTTATTATTTACAACATTAATTTTTAGCAATATTATGCCATTGTATTGGTGTATATAAGTGACATTTTAGCATCAATTGTCCTGTATTTGTTTTACTGTAGAATATAAATTATTAATGTTTGATTATAAAAAAATCTGTTTCCACAGTGATACAGCATGTGTATAATGGATCATGACTGATATTGGCTTCATTAGATATTGTTTTGGACTATTGACTGCATCCTTGTTGGTAAAACATTCTTGCAAAGGTACTAATGTAATGTAACTTACTATTCTAGACCAGTTTATTTGGTTTTGTATTATTTGTGTCTTAATGCTTGCAGAGACTTAAAATTAGATGGAAAAGGATGTACATTGTGTGTGGTCAAAAATTCTTGGATTGTTTCACTAGTAATTCATTTTTGCCCTTCTAGTAAACATTTTAAGTAAATTAGTATTGGTTCTAGTTTTGGTTGATTACTATGATATTTTTTGATACATATCGTAAGGCTTCTAAAGTTGAAAAATATGTTTGATTGATAGAATTCCCTATTCCCTAACATACTATTTTGTAAATATTTTGTATAATGTAGCATCTGTCTTAAGTTTTTTTTAAAGGAGTCCAACAATGCCTTCCAATGAATTCAAAGGCCGAGATAGTGTTGGATTCCAGCAGTATTGTGCAGTGTTCTGGTGGCATAGAATCTGGTTGTCCACTGTTTATAGTAGGAGGAGGTAAAATAACATTTTTACATTTTAAGTTATCGGAAGCTGTTGTGGCGTCCTCTTCAGAAGTATATACTGTAAAGATACAAAGTGTATGACATATACAACTCATGCATATACACAGTAGATATGCACAGTATATGTAGTACTGTAAAGATGCAAAAATTATGACAATTTTTTTATCACTGCATTAAACAGATATTATAAGTGCCCAAAATGTATTGTTGCAGTCATAAGTGTCATTTTTATAATTACTTCTTTCCAGGTTTTTGATACATCCCATTAGCTGTGCTGCACTTATGTTTTTAAATCATTGTTGTAGTGCAGTGGTTCTCAAAGTATGGGTCGCGACCCAAACATGGGTCGCGCAGGGTCAAAGAATGGGGCAACTAGGGTACAAACATTGAAGAAACTATGGCAACGTACAACACATACAGTAAATTGTGCTACCTTAGTCAATAGCTTACTTTAAAGTTTAAATGGTAGTAAAACTATTCATTGCTTTTGTTTGATTAGCCATNCTAAAATAAAACCAATCATTACCACATACAGACAAAAGCCTTCCAACTTTACTGTTATGCACATGGCGATTGTAACGTCATAGCACGGGAAATAATAGGACAAGTTAATTATGTGAAACTGAACGTGGAGATGTAACAGTTAGCATTTAAGGCTGAGTAAGTATTCATACAAGAAAATTTTTTTAGATTTGTGATTTACTTTTATCAATGATCATGGTGCTGCAAAGCCGCAATGTGTGCTGTGTTATGCAGTGTTGTGGAACGAATCGACCTCGTTCAGCCTGCAGTCATCTTTATATGGCAAGACTCGTATGTAGCAACGACATGGCCTCGAAACTGCGGTCCGTCTCATTATCGTGCGGTCCGTCTCGTTATCATCAATCACATTAAATAAATCAATCATTGTTTCATAGTAGTGTGTTCTACAACTGGTTGTCTGTGTCTTTTTCTATTTCATGCATATGAGAAAAAAATAGATTTTTTGATGTTTGAGGCTTGGGTCGTGAGATGTTCATAAAAGTCAGAGTTAGGTCATGGTCAAAAAAGTTTGAGAACCACTGTTGTAGTGCATGCACTTGAAGGGGTATGTTTCATTAAATAGAACACGTTCACAACTGAATACATAAATATTATGGCTTTAATCATGTAAATAAGATAATCATGCCAATTTCATCTGTTTTGTCTTTGCTTTAACACAGCCGATTATGATCATGGTCAGGATTTTTTTTAAGGTTTGGTTTGGGTGACCGCTAAGTAGTTTTAAGAGACCGCAAGTGTTTCATTTAAATACCAAAAAATAGCCATATATTTGCAAGTCCAAATTTTGGGAAACCGCTGGAGAAATTTGGGGGCCGTTTCGGTCCCCCAAAACACCTTAAAAAAACACTGATCATGGTAACCTTAAATATTACAAACAACTTGTTTAAACTAGCTTATCGCATGGTTATGTAAGTCTTTGTGGCAGAATATTCTGATGAACAAAAACAGGGGTGACAATGCATGTGTTGTCACTTTGTTTGTGTGGAGGGGTAACATGTCATCCCTAACCCCCCTAAAACTGAAATAAACCCCCTGTTTTTGTTCAACAAAAAAACCCCTGGTTCAATAAAACTATACTTCTGTATGTGTGCAAATGCAAACGTTAGTGGCCATTCCACAAGACATCTTTTTATTAACAGGTAAAGCTGGATCAATGATGGTCTCAAAAGGTGGGTCATTTTAATGTTGCCAACGAAATGGTAAAAAGTTGAAAACCTGCTGTGCAAAACTTTAAAATGTTTTTTTTTTCAATTTAGTGAGCAATGCTTGCTGTTTTGATTTTTCTCCTGACACATGTTACTTGTCAGCAAATTACGATGCAATCCAAAAAGGTGAGACTTTTATTTGGTAATTACAATTAAGTAATTAATAATGATAACACTGTTTTAAAAGCGCATTTTGTAGTTTTAAAATGTACTTGTTCAAAGTTACTGTACATAAACTATACTATGGACATTCAACACATACACAAACTTATGTTCTTATTCTGAATATATATATGCCTGTGTTTTATGCATTACACATGATAAGTGTAACAAAGTGTACAGTGGAAAACACATTATGTTTTCTTGTCAAAGATTTGGTTGCTGAATGCTACAACCCACTGAACAACATTAGATGGGTACAGCCAACAAAGTTTAAAGTCAGAAATGAAGCTGGTAGGTGTTAAAGCTGTATTGGTACATTGCAACAGATAATCTATAGACACAGAAATTACAGTAGCTTGCACATGAGGATTGTAAGTTCCAAACCCCAAATGAATGCTGTTTATAACCATTATTCATCCAAATATTCACATACAATACTTACACATCAGTCTTTGAATGAACTAATTGGTATGTACTCAGTCTTTTGGTTCTATAAAATATATGACTTATACGAGCGGTTCTCAAACTGGGGTCCGCAGTACTTTAGGAGTCCATGAGGCAATTGTGAGGGGACCGCGAATCGGTTGAAGTAATTCTCCCCCCCCCCCCCCCCCCCCCCCCCTTTAGTGTCAGTTGGTGCCACTGAATAAGTCTAAATCAAATTAGAATTGAGAATCGACTGTCTCCATTGCCAAACAATAGCCTTTATTGAATGACAACCATCAAAAATACAATTGTTCGTGCATAATTGTAATTCTTTTTGTCTTGTCTGTGATGTCACAAGCTGTCTTTGGATCATTAATATGCACAATTTTGCATAGCTAGCTAAAATCCTGCAATCAACTTTTGTTTTTCTGAAATACACATTCCAGCTAAAGGACCACAAGCCCTCGAAATAATGGCAAAGGGAGCGTATTGAAAGAATAATGCAAAAGTTTGAGAATCACTGACTTATACAAACATTTAATCTGACAACAATATGTAAAAGCTTTGCCAGTTTAGAAACCAAAAAAGTCTATTATTATTACATGCTACACTAGCAAATCACTAAAGGCTCGCTAACATTAGTTGTACTGCAAGTACCAAGACCTGAGTAACAAGAAATGTTTTTTTTAGATGGAACTACTTTTACTGTAATTGCTTGTATTACAACAACAACAACAACAACAACAACTACAACAACAACGACAACAATGTCCACACCTGCAAGCACACAGGCAGTCACTACAGAAACTAGCACAGAAGCAAGCACATTACAAGTCAGTACACAGGCCAGTACTGCTGCATCTTCCAGCACCGTAGCTAGCACAGGTACATGTATTCAAGTAGGAAACTAATATGGTGGTGTTTTGAAAAAAAGAAAAAGAAAACATTTCTAAGGTTGTTTAAAGTATGAATTGCCAGATTTATTTGTTTTATTTGGTCAAGTTTAGGTAAAGAGAGCACACAGTTATATTGCATTAGAATGTTATTGTAAAGTGTTGGTTGCTGTTTTCGTGGTGAAACACTATCGCCATATCAGTTACCACTATGTGTCTAAATGATTTAGGACAGTTTTTACACAGCTAAATTGGTTCTGAGATTTTGTTGGTTGCACTAGAAGTTATTTGTGAAAGTTTTTGGGCAGTGAAGTCATTATTGTGCAGATTTACTTCTGTTTTAATCTATCTTTGCACTTGTTTCTCCCACCTTGTTTCTTGCATTTTATTCTAATTAGCTGGTTGTATTCTTTATATGTCCAGAAGTCATGACCCCCATGATGACAACTGTTGCAACCACAACTGTGCCACTTACTACAACAACCACCCAACCAATTACCACAACCAACCAACCAGCAACCACAACCATCCAAGCAGCCACCACAACCATCCAACCAGCCACCACAACCATCCAACAAGCCACCACAACCATACAACCAGCTACCACAACCATCCAACCAATCACCACAACCATGCAACCAATAACCACAACCATCCAACCAGCTATCACAACCATGCAACCAATAACCACAACCATCCAACCAGCTACCACATCCATCCAACCAGCTACCACAACTATTCAACCAGCTACCACAACCATACAACCAATCACCACAACCATACATCCAAACACCACAACCATACCCCCCCCCCCACCAATCACCACAACCATGCAACCAATAACCACAACCATCCAACCAGCCACCACAACCATACAATCAATCACCACAACCATACAACCATTCACCACAACCATGCAACCAATCACCACAACCATGCAACCAGCTACCACATCCATCCAACCAGCTACCACAACCATCCAACCAGCCACTGCAACTGCTCAACAGGACACCGAAAACGCCCAAACAGACACCATTAGCTCGACCAGTGCTGACCAATCATCTACACCCGTAACCATAGGAACGTGGGGATCAACCATCTCAGATGCAAAAACAACATCTGGACCAATGCTTACCACTAGTGTTCCAAATTTAACTGCATCGGTTACTATAGCAACAAGTCAACCGGAGGTCACGACCAGCGTCACGCAATCTACCTTGCCTGTTGCCACAACAACTGCGACAAGTTGGGCATTAACTACAGCTGTAATTACATCGGCGACTTTAATTCTTGCCACCATGGAAATGAAAGGTAACCTCATAATGTAAGACTGGTTAACCTAACAATCAAACTACAACTACATTCTGTCTTATAATACTGCATGTGATATAGTTAAACTAGTCTAATTAAAGTTTTGTTTGTTTTGCTAGTAAGAAAGGAAATCGAAGAGAAAGTGGACATTTTTGCTGAAGCTGGTACTCAGTTCTTTAACACCGCGCAAAAAGTTTTAGAAAAGTTGACTGAACTTTTTGACACCCTGGCTGATGCAGTGAACAACCTTGAGGTTAGCCAAGTCAGCACAATTGATCTACCAGAGGCTCATATTCAATACGCCAATTTGCCTGATGTAACGTACTGGAGGGATGCGGTCAAGGAAAGACCGGGTGATAGAGTAAGGCTATTAGAACTGACGCCCCTGCCTGTCAATAAACGCAAAAAACGGTCCTCCGATTCTGTTCACTTTGTGTACGCCTTATTTTTCTTTGATCTTCACAAGATGTTGGCATTACACTCATTGCAACCGAAAACCACAAGTGCAATGTGGACACCAACCACGCACTCCTTGTTATACCCAAGTGAAGAGGCACCCTACATAAGAATACAACTAGAGGAACATGGTGGAAAATCAATTGCTGCTAAACTGAAATTTCAAATTAACATGACAGGTAAGTTAGAGGCTAGTTTAGGCAAGTGGTTTTCAAATTGGTATAGTAGTATGGGAAGTCTTAGTTTTATCCTTGCAAAAACGTATTTCACAAACTCAGTGGAGTTTCCTATCCGTAGACCTTGAATTCGAAAGATCGAAAAGTATCGTCTGCATAAAGACACCCGAAAAACGCTTCTATACCATTGCTGAGTATAGTTTGATCGCGTAAACGTCCATTGTTAAGTCGAAATCGGAAAAAATACGTTCCAAACTTGTTGTTTGTTTGTATATGCCCCCCCCCCATAAAGACACCCGAAAAACGCTTCTATACCATTGCTGAGTATAGTTTGGTCGCGTAAACGTCCATTGTTGAGTCGAAATCGGAAAAAATACGTTTTCCAAACTTGTTGTTTGTTTGTATATCTTGATGCATCGTAGTAATTAAGTAGAACATAAAATGTAATTTTGTTGCATTCCTAGTGCGGATACTCCTTGAATTTGATAAAACCACAGCAGACCTACCTTATTGTAGTGGTGGGATTCATTTTTTGTCTGTCGGTTCCATCACAAAAGTCATAACCCCCCCCCCAAAAAGTCCATTGACAGTAACCAGTAATGCCAACCGGTTCGCTGATCTTACAAAATTTCGTGAGACGGTTCTATGGAACCGTCTGAATCCCACCACTGCCTTATTTGTCACCTCAAGACTTGCATTTGCAGTCCGGTACATTGTGTTTTTCTAAGCCAATATTGTTTTTTGTCAGCTGATGATATGTTTGAGAAGGAAATACCACAAAAGATGTCGCGTGCCGCAGACGACTCCATCCCACGTAGCTATGCTTGTCTTCGTAGAGTAGACACAGTAAACGGAACCTTCTCCCCGCATGACTGCTCAAGCGTGACCACTGATACCGGCATGGTCACATGCTCATGTAACAAAACCGGTTTCTTTACTGTGTCAGCCCAAGTTGCCACACAATCAAGGCCGGAAGCCTGGGATGTAAGTGCTTTAAATTAAATGTTCAAAATATAAATACATTTTTGTACACACATTTTAAGGTAATTTGTTACCAGTGTAAGTGTATTGTACAGAAAAGTATAGCAGACCATGGGGTTAGGGCGTTCTACCAAAAATGTGAGTGCAGATATATATACCTCATATAAACACTTTCCTCAACTTATACCATACTTTACTCTTGGCCACATGTTTGTTGTGTTGTATCCTAAGTACAGTTGATTTAACTTTTATGCCTAATTCGCGTTTAAAACGTTCGTGTTTGGTCCGGGTGTCAGGCTCTATGTATAGACAAAACATTATTGAATGATAACGTAATCATTTTTGTCTGGTGCCCCCCCCCCTAAAACGTTCGTGTTTGGTCCGGGTGTCAGGCTCTATGTATAGACAAAGCATTATTGAATGATAACGTAATCATTTTTGTCTGGTGAAAAAAAAATGGGATTATCACATTAAATCGTATGTGATGGTACATTACTTTCTGCACTATTCACATGAAACGCTTAGGGTGTGATCATGCAGAACCCTTTTAGTGTTTTTAGCTGACTTCGTGATAAGGCGAAGCCAAACTTTGATTAAATCGACCATTGTTACGCAAACTTAGTTTTAAGATACGTGCAGTAATTTTACAGGACCAACTGCTTTACCTGTAAAACTAGCTATGTTTTTTTTGTGTTTCGTGCAGTTACTCTGCCTATTAATCTCCATACTTGGACTTATCCTACTTTTTCTTGCAACGATTGCACTTGTTGGAATGCACGGGGAAGTGATTAACGATCGGATCGTTGTGCAAATAAACCTGGTTCTCTCACTTTTCCTTCTTCACTGCGTTCTCTTTTTTGAGAGAAGCTCGTCGAATCAGAAGACTCCCTGTGTGGCGGTTATGTTCCTTATTCACTTCTTTATGTTAGCAACAGGTAGAAAATTCATTTTTGTAATTTGTCAAATTTCCAACATTGTTTGTGCTTACGGCCAGTGGTGGGATTCAGCCGGTTCGCACCGGTTCTATAGAACCGTTATACGACATTTTAGGAGATTAGCGAACCGCTTAGCATTACTGGTACTGTCAATGGACTTTTGGCTGAAAAATATGACTTTTGTGATAGAAGCGGCTGACAAAAAGTTTGAATCCCACCACTGCTTACGGCCCAAGTAGACGTAAAATGCCATTAAGCAAATGCGACTGCCGCTTTATACTTTAATTTAGAACCCAAATGCTTGTTGGTTGCCAAAATACATATTTTTTCTTTCAGCGTGTTTTGCCGTTGTGGAAAGCTTTACAATTTTAAGCAACCTGCACACCGAAGCTCTCAGATGGAAGCGTATGAACAAATGTCCTCTTGTTCCCCCCCCCCTTGTGGAAAGCTTTACAATTTTAAGCAACCTGCACACCGAAGCTCTCAAATGGAAGCGTCTGAACAAATGCCCACTTGTCATAATCCAAATTCTTGCTGGTTGGGTGCTACCCCTAACCATTGCCGCCATCACCATAAGTGTAAACTTGCCTAACAACGCATATCTTGCCTACCAACAGCATGGAACCGACAGATGCTGGTTTAAAGCTGATTCAGGTGTACTCGTTGCCGCGGTGACCGTTCCTATAGCAACGTGCTTTTCAATCTGTTTCGTAGTAGGTTTAGTAACCCTGTGTTTGTCCTTACGTGCCAAGCGCTCTGTACCGCGTCACAAGAATCTCGCAAGACGCTATGACGTCATAGATGTAGGTGACGTCGATATGCCTCACGAGCGCCGCATGTTGGTGGAACACATTTTGGCCTGTGTCTCTTTACTTGTACCATGGATATTCTACTTCATATTTGGTAAGATGTACTTTTGTATTTGCAAACGACTAATATATATTGATTTAAAGGTTGGTCTTATGTAGTTTATGTGGGCTTTTCTAAAGTGCAAGGCGCATCAGACAAGAAAAGCGTTCTACCGAATCTATATTAGTGTGCCGTGATCGCTGGTCTGCATCGACGCTTTAGGGCTGGTCCCAGCTATTTTCCTATGTCTTAACTGATAATGCTTGTTCTTACTTTTTTAATATTAAATCATTGACTAGAACAGCGGTTCCAAAACTTTTCTAAAAATTTTGCCTGGTGGACCCTTTGCAATTATTTTGATATTTCGCGGCCCTATAAAAATCAAAGAATGCCATAGGAAAAGTGCAAAACCATTGTTTCTTCTAGTACACTAGTGCAGTCACGATTCTTTTTAATGTAACAACTTTCTAACTTAGTGGTTTTCAAACTTTTTCATTGTTTTTTCGAAACGGTCACTTTGCCATTATATCGAGGACTCGCGGACCTTAAGCCTGAAGGTGTATTTTAGCAATACGAAAGTTGATTTACAGAATTTTAGCTTATTAGGTATGCAAAATTACACATAACAACGATCCAAAGACGGTTTGTGACATCACAGACAAGACAGAAAACATTACGATAGTGCGCAAACAATTGTATTCTTGATAGTTGTCATGCAATAGGCTATCTATTGTATAGTAATGGAGGCAGTGGATCTCTAATTGTACTTTGATTTAAACCTATTCAGTGACACAAATTGACGCCAAATAAGACTATAGAGGCACGTCAACCTTTTCGCGGACCCCGCAAAATTGCTTCACGGACCCCTAAAGGTCCGCGGACCCCAGTTTGGGAACCGCTGGACTAGAATTTAACCTTGAGCTCTGGCAAATCTAGGGGTAATGTTTTTGGTCGATGATCGTTGTTTCATGTTTTTCAACCAGTCTGAGCTTTAAGTTGGACCGTGATCTTCGCGTCGCATACGGGTGTAACCTTAAATCAACTTGCCCATTTTATGCCAGATTTACCACTTGGCCACATTTGTGTTGTTTTGTATCTTAAGTAAATCTAAGGCTATTCCTAAATCGGACTTTAAAACGTTCTGGTTCGACCCGGGTTTCAGGCTTGTTTAATTCGGGTTCGGATGCTTACCAACCACTAAACCAGTGATTCCCAACCAGGGCCCATTGAAGGTTGGGTACCACTGCACTAAACCATAAGGCAGATGCTGAACTCACTATAACCTGTGTTCAATGTTTAGGGATCAGCAATCTGAACACGTCACTTGCAATGATGTACTGGTCAACCGTACTAATCAGCACTCAAGGAATTTTCGTTTTTGTCGCTTACATTATCGTAAGCAAGGATACAAGAAAAATTCTGGTCGGCAAAGTGCAATATCCAGGCCAATTAAACCTGTATTGGCACGGACCGCAGCGAAAAGGGGAAGCCATTCCCCGAAAGGCTTCTTCAAGGCGTTTACGTCGGAGTGGCAGTTCCGCGCGGTCTAAAATTGGCTTGCGTTCCCCAAAAAGATCTGCTCATACCAATTTTGGGAAATGGTGATTTTAGCAATATGGAACGTACAAATTTGTACTGTGTTAAATACATATTTTCTGAACATAGTCCGTGTTTTACCTGAGATTTTTATTTGTTTTATTTGAACTAGTACATTATTCCTGATATAGTTGAGGCTTCTGAATTAATAAAGTGTATTAAACATTTATTTTACTTCTTTGTTTTTAATAATACATGTTCGTATTTTATTGGATATGTTGTGCTTTACTTCTTTCTCATTTTCGAGCATTGTATACATTAATACATAATCCCATACCTTATTTTCCAAATTTTTGTTTAGTATATTTTGTGAAAATATTATATCGACATAAACACTGTGTACTTTTAAGAAATATATAGTTTGTTCCAATATACCTTTGTATGGTTTTTATGACTGTTTTCATTTCTACAGATTTAAGAACGTTATTCACTTCACACAATCAACCTGTTTTATTTACAAGTTACTGGGAATGACGACCAAAAATTACACACGTTAGCTGAGAAGTACAACAAATAAAGTGCATCAGATTTCAACAAGCAGCGGTTTGGTTTAAATGTCCGTCAAAATTTTTTTTAACAGTTTTCCAAAGAAAATAGAAACACTACAATGTACGGTAATTGCAGAAAATTTCACTCTGTTTCATGAAGCACTGTTATTAGACAATTTGTTCTATCATCGAACGAACCCCTAATTCAATGATTAGAATTTTGGACGAATGTAAAACAGAGTAAAAAAAAATCGTTACCACAATAATAAACATACATTGCCAACTAAAACGTGTAACTTAGTGGCCTAATCCACAGAACGAAAAAAGCACTAAATTTTCCACGTTCTTCATTCATAAAAGTGCGGGTATATCCCAAAAGTCAAATAAGCGTCTTTGTACAAGAATTGTTTGTGCATTCCGTGCTCTTTTTAGCCATTTCGGGTGCTGTGAAACTCTATTTTCCAAACTTTTTTGTACCTTTGTCCTTCTGTGCACTTCCTGAAGCCTGTTCCAATTTGTTTTCTTGTGCATCTCCCTTTGCCGTTTTTTCTTGGCCCTTTTGTTCTCCCTCAGTAATTGACCTTTCTTCTGCATCTTTCTGTGTCGATTTTTCTTGACCCTTTTGGAACGTTGTTTCTTGAACCCTATCTTCTGGATCATCTTCTGTCTGTTTTCCTTCAGATTCTTTGGCATCTTCAACATTTTCTTCCTTTTGGGAATTTTCTCCTTCACGACTCGACATCAAGTAATCGAACGTATCCAATGTATCCAAAGGAATTGCGTTCTCTTCTTTTGCTGGTCCGTACCAGTAGAGACCGTACGGACCCGGATATTCGATGCTGCCTAGCAAAGCTGTTCTAGCATCCTTGCTTACTATAGTGTAAGCTAAGAAGACCAGCAAACCTTGAGCGCTGATTGCTGTGGTTGTCAGGTACATCCACAGTAGAGTAGCATCAAGGTTACTTACTCCTAGAAATAAGAAAGAAAATGTTTGCAGCAAACTGTAGCTTCGTTTTGGAGTAACATTATTTCGATCTTAGATAGAGAAATAATCCATTTTTGCATAGAAAGTAAGGTTTAGACAAAAAACTTTGTTTGGAACTACTGGTCTATTAGCTTAAAGCTTTGCCCAGATTGTTTTAATATTAGGGGGGGGGGGAATCCATTTTTGCACAGAAAGTAAGGTTTAGACAAGAAATTTTGTTTGGAACCACTGGTCTATTAGCTTAAAGCTTTACCCAGATTGTTTTAATATTATTTTTGCACTGATCTGTAGTAACAGGTAGACCGGCGAATTTCAAACGTTTTAGGGCGATAGAGTTGCGCTTGTAACTAAAATGTAACGTAGCGTCATAAACATACCCAAATTCGAAAGGAAAAGCCAGCCAAAATCTAAACATATTCGGGAAGTTGGAATAAGAGTCGAAATTTCCACCAAAAAACAGCTAAGTAGCTAGTTGATGAACCTGACCTCATGTCAAACAACCTTAAAACACCTTGTCCAAAACCAATTGTCTATTATGCTGTGTTTGTTGTCTTGGTCTTTACTAAGACTTCAATGTATAGGCATGTTAATCAAACCTTCGGGCCAAAACGGGCTTCTCAAAAACGACTCGGGTTCGGGCTCCAATTACAGGCCAGTTTGCAACTCTGGCCCAAGCAACACACAGAAAAAAAATTTTTACTCACCATAAACGAAGTGCATAATCCAGGGAATGACCAGAAAGGTGCAAGCTAGAATGTGTTCGTACAGCATACGAAATTGATGATCCACATCGACGTCATCAACCTTCATGTCGTCATACTCGCTTGCGTAATGCTCGACGTAATGCGACTTGCGTTTGGCGGTCGACGAAAATGAAAACGTCACCACACCCGCAGCACAGCAAATGGAGAAGCACGTTGCTAAGGGAACCGTTACCATGGAGAAGATGGTGTCTGAGTTTGGTTTAAGCCAGCAGCGATCGGAACCATATTTGTGAAAGGGCACGTAGTCGTTGCTAGGCAATTTGATGGCGATTGTTACGGCTGCAATGACTAGTGGAATACACCAGCCTGCAGCGAGTTGCATGACGATAGCACGACCTTTGTTGAGGCGTTTCCATCTCAATGCCCTGGCGTTCAGGTTGCTTAGGATTGTTAAGCTTTCAATGACAGCAAAGCAAGCTGTGAAAAAACAAATGCACTTGTAAACTGTCGCTGCTAGACATAGTATTTTTTGACAAATATGATGTGAGCGCTAAGGAATTGCAGTACGCCATAATGTTTCCTTGATTATCCGTACCTCACTTTACCACCAATCGTTTGTTGGCGCCCTTTGTACAGTTTAGTATGGTGACAATGAAGGAAAAACGAAGGGTGAAGGAACGTACTGTATGTTACATGTTTCACTTTTCAATTCATTGGCAAAAATAAGTCGTATCTTACAATAATGAGATAAATTGATATTTAAACGGTCACAATAAATGTAAAGTCCAGCTCTTTAAGATAACCCGAAAGTGTGATTTGTTATACGAATTCAATTAGCTGTTTTTTGGCCCATCCTCAGTCGCATGTGAAAAATTCCAACTAGCTCCAAGAGGACCCACAGCTATTTCTGTGGAAACCTGCGTTGCTGGTTGGGCATGCACTGGTCTTATAGGCAAGTAAGTGTGAAGGCTGTGTAAATCGCATTAAATTTAAAAAAAATCTGCTAAAAATGTAACGTGTCACAAAGTAGTCCATGTTAAGTCATACAAAACCCAGTGTTTAAACTTTGGGTCAAATGTAATCAACCAGTATACACAATATTTGCACATTTTCAGTTGCTTATTCAAAAATAATCTATTTAAACAAGGAACTGAAGATGCCAAAAAACTTGAAATATATGATCTGTGCAAATATACTGTGTATACCGGTTGAATCTATTTGGCCTAGGGTTTCATATACTTGGTTATGGATTATGTTGATGCAGAGAACATTATCTACCGTAAAACTGTACTTTTTTCATGCTGAGTGTGTTACCTATGGATAATATAAGGAAATGAGTCAGGAAGGCCACCGCAATACAAGCTGTCCTTTCCTTTGCCAAGCCTTTCTCCAACAAGAGGGCGCAATGGAGAAGAAACAGCAAAACAACCAGGTTTATTTGCACAACGATCCGGTCATTTGCAACTTCGCCGCGCAGCTTGATGAGCGCAACCAGTGTGAGGAAAAGAAGGATAAGGCCCAGTAGAGTGAGAAGCAGTGAAATAATCTGAAACGAAGTGTTGTTACAAAGTGAAAAATTTTATGATTAGATTTAATTATGCACGTTGATACTAGATATATTTTGCACACAATTATTTTGCAAGGTTAATTTTTTTCCGGGAGGTTAGTACCCCAAAACACAGAGATCGTTAGTTCAACCTTACTGCATGTCAGTTTTATGTACCATTGCTTTTGTTAGCGCTGTGAAAGCGCTAATTGTGTGAAAAACTAATATAGCTATTAGCCTGCGTAACTTCTGGGTGGAACAGCACTTACCGCACAGTTGGGTATTCGTGCCGTAAATCTCAAACACAACATAACTAATCAAAACAAAACTACCAATGAGCTTGTGTATACAACAGAATAAACAAGTTTTAACATTTCCCAAACGCGTGATATCAACTATGATCGTCGAAATGTGTACATCACAATGTTTTTTATGTCTGTTTAAAGTTTTAGGCGCCTCGAACCAATCAATTCCTCTCAAATATTTTTTTCAGACGAATCTCGATCAAGGTGTTTTTGTCTGTTTCTGGGTCAGGCGCCTCGAACCAATCAGCCAAGTTCCTGCTAAATAATTTTCATACACTTACTTCTAATCCATCAGGTTTCACTTGCGCCACAACGCGGGGAGAAACAGTAAAGAAACCAGTTTTGTTGCAGGAACATATTACTATGCCGGCATCTGTAGATCTGCTGGTGCATCCGTGTGGCGAGAAAGTCGTGTTTAGGGAATCGGTCATTCGTAAACAAACAAATTTGTGTTCGATTATTCGGTGCCAACCTCGAAAACTGTCGAATAATCTCTCAGGAATCACTGTGTTCAATGTCGTATCACCTTTAAAAAAACAAAAACAATTCTAAGCTTTAACAATTTACAGTTTTCGCAGCGCGCTATAGGCTAGAACAGGGCTGGGCAACCTGCGGCCCTTCATTAAAGGTTGTGCGGCCCGCAGATTCGCTTGGATTTCAAAAGTACTGGCAAACGAGTCTAATTATTACATATTTTTATACTGATCAATGCGCCTGATGCTAGTTTTCTGCGACCTGGAAAAATGTGGCTAGAATCAAATACGAATTATAGTTGTAGTTAAGCATATTTGGTAAGAAACAAAGCAAAATCACTTTGTGTTATGCACACGTGCGGCCTGCGATCCAATTTTGACATTTATAATTGGCCCTACAGTAACAAAGGTTGCCCATCCCTAGGCTAGAATGAAGGCTTGTGTTAAGTTGCTTCTATTGTTTTTGTTTTATTTGAAGTTTGCAAGTAAACTATACTTTTGCCAGTGATATTAATATGTAATAACGGGGCCTAATTTCCCATTTTTGATCATTTAAAGTGTTAAACGTGGGTACAGCTACTAACACCATACCTCACGGTAGACCCACATTTAGCTAATTTTTGGTAGTTGGCGCAAGAGCTGAACTATTTATTTAGCAGCTAAAGAGGGGTAGGGTTAGAAAATAAGTTTTAAACTTTTTTTTATTGGGAACTGAGTTCTATTGCTAGTCTTATTAAATTTTAAATGCTAATACCTTACTTCGACCCTAAGACCCTAACTGTGAACGTTTTTCAGTCTGGATAACTGTACTGTATGTGTCATAGTAACACCATTTAAACTGTGCTTTCTGAAATGAAATAACAAAATTTATTTTATATAAAGCATCAATAAATAATAGGTAAGCTGCAGGCAGTGCACACTATTTAGAAAAGGCTTTCATCGGGGGGGGGGGGGGGGGGGGGGGGGGGGGGGGGGGGGGGGGGGGGGGGGGGGGGGGGGGGGGGGGGGGGGGGGGGGCTCCAGTTTGTTGGGAGTATCAAAAATGACTTTTAATGTTGAATGTCCCACCTGTCATGTTGATGATGAATGATGTGGAAACAGAAACCGGTTTTCGAGCGAGAGTCCACACCTGAATTGTAACGTACGGGGATTCGTCGCTCGGGTAATACTGAGAGTGATTAGCAAGGAGCCACATTGAGCTCTTGGTGTCCGGCAAAAACGAGTAGAAACCTATCATGGTACGCAGGTCGAAGGAGAACTGTGCAAATTGCAATACCACAGGGGAAAGGGATCTCTTCTTACGGTTGCTTTCAGGAATTCGTTGGAGTTTCGTTAACTTAACTTTATCTTCTGGTTTGTGAGTTATCTTCTGACTCCAGAATGACAAGTCGGGGAGATTGGCGTATTGGATTTTTGCTTCCGAAGTTTCGAGAAAGTCACTTGTATTGCCCTCCAGACTAAAGGTGACATTCTCTGTGGCTTGAAGGAGTTCTTCCAGCTCCTGCCTAACCTCTGCCACTGATTGAGCCGGTTGGTCGTTATTTGTTTTCTTAAACTTGCTGTCCAAGATACCCTTAACCGTCGCAGCAGGACCTGAAGACATACAAAAATGAAAATGTTTAGTTTTTTAAAAATTTTCGTGTGAAGTTTATTCCAGAATTATGTGCATAAGTGTATGTAACTCAATACGCCAATGTTAAGTCCGCCNTAAAGTTTTTAGAAATTTTTGTGTGATGTTTTTTTTCAGAGTTATGTGCATAAGTGTGTGTAACTCAATATGCCAATGTTAAATCCGCCATTGAGCTAACTGTCTCGGGCAGCCCCGATTTTGATAAAAGTTTAGATTTGAATTATTTTCTAATCACCCGAAGATATAAATCATGTCGTAAAATAATACGTTGTTAAGAATTTGGACTTGGTATTTTCGGGGTTATAATCCATTTGGGTCCCCAATTAATGCAGTAGGCAAGTGTTTGCACTCATAAGAACATTACCTGATAAAGGACGCGGCGTGGTCATTGCAGTTGTAGGATCACTGGTGTTCTCACTGGCAATACTTGATTTAGTTGGATTGGCTGTTGAATGAGTGGTGCTATGAATTGTTTGGTGAGAGTTTCCATTCTCTGTAGTAGTGCTGGACATTGTGTCGGTGTTGGTGCCGGTGCTGGCTTCACATCTATGTATTGTGATTGTGTTTTCTGAAAATAAATTTTAATAAATTGCAGACTTAATAACGGGCAGATCTACAGTATTGACTCGGCAACGTTTGAGCAAGCTAAACACGAAAATGAACATACAGAGCATTTATTAGTGATTTATGTGTGTGCGTGTCTCCACACAGTGATGTGGCAACTTCACGTTAAGGACTATAATACACATAGTTGTCACAAATATCACCTTTTACTGTTTGTTATTTTTGCGCATAGGGTATGTGCCTTTGCAGAAAATATAAGACTGCAATATTTCTTAAGGATCACGTGGTTGGTAAATATGGGCACCTCTGTTTAACATGTACAATAGCTTACGTAGTTTGGGCCTCGAACGGCTTTTAGAACTCAAGAAAGAGTTTGAACACATACGTACCATTTTCCATGGCTTCATAGACAAAAGTCGTTTGATTGGGGTTGCTGCACCATGTATAGTTTTGAACAAAGTCACGACATTGCGGATCTACGCAACAACAAAACATTGTAAAGTTGCTGTTGTAAAATTAGCTACACATGTCTTACCAATGATTTCGATACAATCATTGCTTGATTTTATTCTGTGTATTAAAATGAAACAACTTTGATCTGTAATAAAATCAACGTTAAAACATGTTACCTGAACGTCTTGTCAAACATTTGTTTCACGGTTTAAATTGTTTGGTTTTCATTTTTACTTGATTTAAAAGAAAGCTAACAGATTTTTTACAGCATAATAAATGTTTTTGAACTGGTGGTGGCCTATATAGCATAAGAGGCGAAAATCGTAACGGAAATTGAAATAGAATTAGGAATGATTTCCAGAATCAAATTACTAGGATTTATTACCATTACTAGTTAGATAAGATGTGTAGTTAAGCGTGCTTAGTTAGACAATTCGGAGTATACCAACTTTTGGCAGAGGGTCTGTAACCTAATGCTTCTTCGCAGAGTAGATTTAGTTTGTGATTGAAAAAAAAAGTAATTTATAAACATGTTCTTACATTCCGTAGCTGATGTAGCGTTTCGGCATAGCTCGTCGTTTGGTTTCACAGCAACTTTTCCAGAATCAAAATTTGCACTGGTTCCTGAATACAAATCAAACAGTAAATGCGCAGCATGGCATTACATGTGTACTGTTACAGTTGGTGTTATATTGCCAATGCGGTATCAGAATGAAAATCAGCGGTAAAATGAACGAAATGGCACTAGTGGTACAATACACTACCAGGAAACTTCAACTGATAGCACCATGTCATTGTTACAAGTTAGGCAAAAATTGACTAGTTACCAGCCGGTCTAGCTCTGGGGGGGGGGAAAATGAAAATGTTTAGTTTTTTAAAAATTTTCGTGTGAAGTTTATTCCAGAATTATGTGCATAAGTGTATGTAACTCAATACGCCAATGTTAAGTCCGCCACTGAGCTAGTTGTCTCAGGCAGTCCCAATTTTTCCAAAATCCCCTTTTTTAAGTTTAGCTTAGAATTATTTTCTAATCACCCAAAGATATAATTCATGTAGTAAAATAAGACTTTGTTAACATGGCATGTTTGTTTGGTGCATTTGTACTTCAATCCTCAACTGAACTTGGTATTTTCGGGGTTATAATCCATTTGGGTCACCAATTAGTGCAGTAGGCAATTGTTTGCACTCATAAGAATCTACATTACCTGATAAAGGACGCGGCGTGGCCATTGCAGTTGTAGAATCACTGGTGTTCACATTGGCAATACTTAATTGAGTTGGATTGGCTGTTGAATGAGTGGTGCTATGAATTGTTTGTTGAGGGTCTCCATTTTCTGTGGTAGTGCTGGGCATTGTGTCGGTGTTGGTGCCGGTGCTGGCTTGACATCTATGTACTGTGATTGTGTTTTCTGAAACTATAAATTGTAATGGGGGGGGGGGGGGGGGGGGGGGGGGGGGGGGGGGGGGGGGGGGGGGGGGGGGGGGGGGGGGGGGGGGGGGGGGGGGGGGGGGGGGGGGGGGGGGTAGACTTGATAACGGGCAGACCTACAGTATTGACTCAGCAACGTTTAAGAAAGCTAAAAACGAAAATGAACATACAAAGCGTTTATTAGTGATTCATGTGTGTGCGTGTCGCCACACAGTGATTTCGAAACTGCACGTTAAGGACTATAATACACACATTTGTCATAAATATCACCTTTTTGCGCATAAGGGTGTGTGCCTTTGCACAAAATGTAAGACTGCAATAGGGGGGGGGGCGTAAGGATCACGTGGTTGGTAAATGTCGGCGATAACAAACGTCGTTCTAAAGGCAAACGTAGCATTCTTGCTATTACACCTGTTTTATATTGACACATACGAGTGGTTGTGTTGCGCTCACGTGTAAGGGATTTTTGCATTGGCAAAAAAACAAACAAACAAAACACTGAAATGGCGGCGACTTATGTCAACCATATTTTAAGCTTTCGGGTTCACTTCATTCGCCGTCTACCAACTTTCCAGTCAGAAGCTACCTCTGTTTAACATGCACATTAGCTTACGTACTTGGGGCCTCGAACGGCTTTTAGACCTCGAACATATACGTACCATTTTCCATGGCTTTATAGAAAAAAGTTGTTTGATTGGGGTTGCTGCACCATGTATAGTTTTGAACAAAGTCACGACATTGTGGATCTACGGAACAACAAAAAAACGTAAAATTGCTATTTGCGCGAAATCAGCTACAATGTCTTACCAATGATTTCGATACAATCTTTGCTTGATATTACTTTGTGCCTTAAAATGGAACAACTTTGATCTGCAATAAAATCAAAGTTAAAACCTGATACAAAAACATTTTATTGCAAAATTACAAAAAAAAAGAATTATTTTGGGATGGAAATTCGTTATTGTGCAGTTATCTTATGCTTGCTGGACTGTTAATTGATTTGTCAGTTGGTCGGACTTGAACGCCCTGTCACCACGTGTTTGGAGACAACATAACCGTAAAATAAATGTTTCCAAATTTTTAACATAATGTTGGAAAGGTGGAAATTGTTACGAGAATTGCATTAGAGTTGGGAATAATTTCCATAATCAATTTACTACGATTTATGACCTGGCATAGTTAGATAACATGTATAAAAGCATGCCTCGTTAGGCAATTCGGATTATGCCAACGTTTTGTCAGAGAGCCTGTGATCCAATGCTTCTTTGCAGAGTAGATTTAGTTTGTGATTAAAAACTTGGACACACAAAAAATAATTTATAAAAATGTTCCTACGTTTCGTATTTGATGTAGGGGTTTGACATCTCTTGTCTAAAGCACATATCACAGCAAACTGTCCAGAACCAACGTTGGAATTCGTTCCTGGATATAAACCAAATAGTAAACACCGAGCATTATGTGGTGGTATGGTTCAGGGGTCGGCAACCTTTTTTGCACTGCGGACCGGTTTTGAAACTAAAATTTTATCGCGGACCGGTCTTCAAAAAACTACAAATATATAGCTATAAAAACGCTTAAATTAGTTTATCATCCCCGGGATACAT
>QLIY01001894.1:6764-26706 GCA_003260075.1 Phallusia mammillata
GCTGAGGTTCTGGCTGAATTAAACAAGAACATCTCAAACATCGAGACAAGAGTCAAACAACTGGAGGATAGGCTGTCTCAACAGGAACAACAACTTGATGACCTGGAACAATATGGCCGGAGAAACTGCTTGATTCTCCATGGATGCAAGAATGTGCCGAAGGGGAGTTATTGGGAGTTGGAACCCTATATTTTAAACATCCTTAATACAAAGTTTAAACTTCCTTTGAAGGTCGAAAAGAGTGATATAGATATTGCTCACACTCTTCCTTCTAAAAAAGGTACCCCTATTATTATTAAATTTGTTCGAAGGACAATTCGCCAAGAGGTATTCAACAACAAGCGGAATCTGGCAGGATCCGGCATGGTGATCACCGAGTCTCTAACAAAGAGAAGACTGGAGCTTGTACAAAGATGCAGGGAAAAATGTGGAGAAAGATCAACATGGACCATCAATGGAAATGTGTATGTTTTTCATGAAAACAAAAAAAAGGTGATAAAAACCCTTAATGATTTGTATAGGCTTTAGACTGTTTTCTTTTCAGTATGTCTATGCACACTGTGTGCATGTAACATTGCCTTTATTGTCATGGCATCTAAATTAGTATGCATTTTTTAATGAGCTGTAAGCTTTCAAGCAACACAACCCCATCATAGCTCATTTTTCAGCTGTATCTGACACTTTTAAAACAGTAACTGCCACTGCGTGTGATGACAGAGTACCGGGAAATAGTAACAATAATGACACGAACTATGTTGTAAGAAATAATTTTGATTTAAACAATGAAACAACTATCAATTTTGATGATGATTATAATAATGACCATGGTACTGTCTATATACAACCAACTGAACTGCTGCTGCAATGCCCTCAACAACTACTGATTGCCTTAAGCATTAACATAAGATCATTAAACAACCCTCACAACTTCTCGAAACTGCAGGCTTTGTTAGCTGGATTACATTTCAAACCACACATAATTGGAGTCACAGAAACATGGCTTAAACCTGAACATAGAATGTTTTACAATTTGCCTGGTTATAACTTTATTTCGAACCCAAGGAATGTGCACAGAGGAGGTGGTGTAGGGTTGTATGTAAACAACATGTTATCATACAATGTTAGAGAGGATTTAACTATAATGAATGAAAAAGTATTCGAGTCATTGTTTATCGACATTCAATTTAATAAAAAATAATAACCTGTGGAACAATTTACCGGTCACCAGGGCAGGATAAAAATATTTTTGATAGCTTTTTAAAAAATCTTAATAATAGCATGGTTAAAACAAAACAGCCCAATGCAGATGTATATATCATAGGAGACTTTAATTTAAACCTTCTGGACTCAACAAATCTCCAAGTTAACATGTTCACTGACTGCATGTTTGAGAATAACTTTATGCCTCTCATCAACAAACCAACTAGAATAACCGACTCTTCTGCAACTGTAATTGATCATATATGGACCAATGTATTACACCCAGTTGACACATACATTTTATTGGATGACATATCAGACCACTTTCCAGTGATGTTCTGTTGCCCTGAAAAATTTGACACAAGAAAAGTCCAACCCCACAGGTGCTACAATAGACAAAACTATACTTCTTTTATCACCCAACTAAATCTACTTGACTATGACTTAATAACTAATAAAACAGACCCAAATGAAGCATTTGACATTTTACTAGCACATTTACAAACTAGTTTTGAAAAAGCATTTCCCCTTTCAAAAAGTAATGGAAAAACTGGGAAAAACGAATGGTATGATAAAGAATTGAATGATCTCAATAAAGCAAAACAAACTGCATACAAAAAATATCTTAAAAAGAAAACAACAGCTAGAAAACTTCAGTACCACCAAATGCGCAACCAATATTATCGAATGGTAAATTCCAAAAAGAAAACTTATTATCAAAAGCTGTTTGGTAAACACAGGAATAATGCAAAACAAACATGGAAAACAATAAACAGTTTAATAGGTCGAAATAAGACCACGAACCACATGTTAAACCTTAAAGTAGATGGAAAATTGATCACAAACCAAATAGACATAGCTGATCACTTTAATAATTATTTCTCTACTGTTGCAGAAAAGTTGGTTAGCCAGTTGGATAAGCCCAAAACCTCTTATCAGATGTATTTAGGACCCACATCCAAATCCTCTATTTTTCTCTTTCCGACTTGCCCTGGTGAAATTAAGATAATCATTGAAAAAATACAAAGTAAATTAAGTTGTGGAATAGATGGCTTGCCTTCAAATGTCATAAAATGTCTACCACAAGGAATAATTAATTGTCTGAGCCATATATTTAACCTTTGTTTAGAAAATGGAGTTTTTATTCAGGCTTTTAAAACAGCAAAAGTAGTACCTATTCATAAAAAGGGGGATATGAAATCAGCTAGTAACTACAGGCCTATAAGTTTATTATCAAACCTATCTAAAATTCTGGAAAAAATTGTGTACAATAGACTTTATACGTTTTTAAACAACAAAAACTTTTTTAATTCAAAACAATTTGGGTTTCGAAAAGGTCATTCTACCCACCATGCTGCTTCCTTATTAATATCGAGTATCACAGATGCCTTTCAGAACAATCAACAGGCAGTTGGAATATTTCTTGACCTATCAAAGGCATTTGATACTATAGACCACACTATATTAATGGGAAAACTAAATCATCATGGCATCAGAGGGGTTGCCTTAGACTTTTTTAAGAGTTACCTGTCTAATAGAAAACAGAGGGTCCAACTTGGCAACAAAACATCTAATGACCTACCAATAAGTTGTGGTGTACCCCAGGGAAGTAATCTTGGCCCGTTACTATTTTTAATATACATTAATGATCTGCCAAATAGCATAACATCAGGACAGGCAATCATGTTTGCTGATGACACAACCCTCCTTTTTAAAAATAGAGATACGGAGTCATTATTTAACACTGTAAACTTGCAACTGGTAAAAATAAATGAATGGCTAATAACCAATAAATTATCACTTAATGTTGCAAAAACCAAAGGTGTTCACTTTAGACCTGCAAACTCTAAAACTAAGCCAATATGTAAGTTGGAAATAAATGGCCAGCAAATAGCAATAGCCAAATCTGTGCAATTCCTTGGGCTAACTATTCATGAAAGCTTGTCATGGAAAGAACACATGACATACATTTTACAAAAAATTAAAAGAATATATTACTTGACTATAAAAATAAGGCCTTTGTTAACAAAGCAAGCATTACATTGTATTTATCAATCACTTGTCAGAAGTCAAATAATGTATGGAATAACATGCTGGTATCATGGTAATATAAACCTTAAGAATAAGATTCAAAACATCTGCAACAAGTTTCTGTGCATGACCTATGGCTTTAAATATCAAAACCTGGAAGAATCATTGAAACATTATAAAATATTAACAAACGAGCAACAGTTTAAACTTGAGTGCGCAATGTATTTATACAATTACCAAAACGGTAGATTACCTGAAGCATTTGACAATTTCTTTCAACGAAAAATGGTAACCATTGGTGTAAGTACTCGACAAACCGAAAGTGGTTATACTATACCCTTGTGCAGCAGCAGTACTATTCAACAATCCATTAAATATACAGGTCCTAAATGCTGGACAGACCTTAAATTTGATGTTGTTCCCACCTCGAAAAAAATATTTACAAAACAAGTAAAAAATACACTCCTGGAATAATAGCAGCCGGACAGCACCTGGACTTATTATCTTAGTTTGTTTACTCACTTATCACTGTTAAATTATTGTTTTTCAGATGTCCCCATTATATTAGTATTCCTTTGTTTGCCATGATGAGTTTTTTGGTGGGCACTGTCAAGCAACCATCTGAGAGCATGTGTTTTCATCCTGTGCACATTCACTGAACTGCATGTCTTACTAGTATAGTACATTTGTCAAATTAAAATCACTATTACTGTGTTGCCACACTGGTTTTGCTTTTTGCACACGTGTTTTTTGTCGCACTAGTTATCTTACTTGCGTTGTGAGGTGAATAATGATTCACCAGCAGCTATTACTGTTTTTACTGGTCATGCTTTTTATCATGACCAAGCACAATATTATTACACTGCTTTGGAAAACGTTCACTTAAAACCACTGTTCTTTTGTGTGATTTGTTGTGTATGCACCTAATAAAAAAGTCCCTGTGTTGTATCAAAAAACTAACGCTGCCGCTCGGAGCTTTTCTTTTTCAGTTACAACATCCGCAGTTCGCGACCCATCAACTATACAAAGTGTCATGGAATGGCAACAGCTGAGCTGATGAGGTTCCCCCTACCCTTGTATCACACGAATCTATGGACTCATTGATCTTTGTTTTTTTTAATTCCGTTTTTTTTCCTCTTTTGTTTTTTCTTTTTTATGTTGTACAACTTTCATGTTCAATCGTCACTATGTTTGTGCTGCACCCTTCCTTCCGGCGCCGGAAACTATCCAACAGGGTTTCTTTTGGTGGTTTCTTTTCCTGTTGAACCCCACCCTCTTTCCCTAACACGGGTGGTTAGATTAGGTCCCAACCTGGCTGGTTCCACCAACGTTTCCCCCCCAGTCTTGATGTCCCAATGCGCCAACCTCACCCTCCGTTGTGAGTCCCTGCCACATAACGCTATTAGTAACGGTGTAGCTGCAGCGCGTTTATCATCTTTCCACCAATTGTGCCCTTACCTTTGTCGCGCTTTATAACGTCCCAACGTTGCGCAGCTATTTCCGGCTTGGTGAATATTTTAGTGCAATTGTGCTGCTACGATTTGTATCACCGGCGAAATAAACTCAACTCAACTGTTTCACAAGTTGTAATAAAAGAAAGACACAAACAAACGACATAAAACAACTTACTTTAAAGACTTCAACGTCACATCAATTGGCAAAAAATTTATAACTACAAAACTATAAAATTGGAAAACAGAAATGTTCTAAAGCAAGATTACAATCGATGAGGTTCTTGATTGAACAACAGATAATAAAACACCTGGGATAGAAATCAATGAACAGGATTTGTTCATGATAAACCGAAGTCATTATATTATACTCATGGTTAATAGGGTCACGTGAAAAAGGAAAAAATGGCAATTACAAAATGACAATGAGGCAATAAGCAAAAATGAACATGTTGTCGATTCAGAAAAACTGCCAGATGTGTTGTGCGTCTGTTTCAACTCCCGACGCATTAATCATGAAAAATGAACATGTCGTTGATACAAAACTAAAAAAATTATTTACTGCTAAATTTGGGGTCACACTAAAAGCAGAAAAACAGAAAAGAGGGAAAAGCAGGAAATCAGCACTAAAAGCAGAAAAGAAAGGAAAAGCAGACAAAAGGGAAATTTGTGTTTTCTAAAACAGGGAAAAAATAATTCCAGAAAAACAGGAAAAGAGTGAAATTTCTTGTTTCATTACGAAAAGCAGAAAAACGGGAAATGTTTCTTTATTTGTTTTTTATACCTTTCTAATGGGCTACTCTAAAATACGCAATCTACGGCTATAAGGGTCAAGGTGAGGGATTGTAATACAAATAAATTTATTATTTAATTTAGATACCCTTTGGACCTAATTTTCTTAGTTTTAACATGTGGTACCATACAGTGCTTAGTACCACTCTCAACACATATGAGAATATTAAGTCCAAACTGGGAATCTAAAACTAAATTATAGTGTTATTTTTATTATAAACCTTTACCCAGACCCTAAAAGCCCTAACCATCAACATTTTATAGATTGCGTATTTTGGAGGAGCCCCTTTCTAACTCGCAAAAATCATTTGAATGTGATCTATTAGCGTTCTACATCGATTGTGTGTTGTCTGTTGTGTCCAATACTGAAAAACAAGAAATGTTTTTTATTTGTTTATTTCCCGTCTTTTCTGTATTTTGACACATCATCAATGTAGAATGCTATTAGAACACTTTCGAATGGTTTTTACGAGCTAGAACGGCAAAAAAACAAATAAAGAAACATTTCCTGTTTTTCTGCTTTTCGTATTTCAAAATCTTATGAAACAAGAAATTTTACTCTTTTTCTGTTTTTCTGGAATTATTTTTTCCCTCTTTTAGAAAACACAAATTTCCCTTGTTTCTGCTTTTCCTTTCTTTTCTGCTTTTAGTGTTGATTTCCTGCTTTTCCCGCTTTTCTGTTTTTCTGCTTTTAGTGTTACCCCTAAATTTGTCTGTAGAATGAAAGTTGATGTTAACCACACTGAACCTATAAAGTTAAAATATATTTGTAAATCAAGGCCAAAAGGCTAGGATAGTTCTAACGCACACGATGACACATTAACAAGAGTGTCATGATAGAAGATATATTTTAATAATAGTGTGATGTAAAAAAAATCAAATTTGATAGTTGCCAACAACAACATCCTACAGTGTTAAACACCTCTTTCTTGGACGCTCTTTGTACAAACAACCAATATACATAATTACAGTTATACTATGCAAAGTTAATTTTAAATATTTAACATACAACTGCTTAATCAAAACTGTTTTGTGCACTAAAGTTATTATTCCTTTATTCGTGTTGTAGAATGACACAAGTAAAGACCTAATGGAAGTGCAAGGTAAGGCATACATCAGGCTGTTTTTGTTTAACTCTTGTTCTAAAGCATTTTGTGTTTCAGTTTACATTAAATATGTTAGGGACATTTCAAGGTTTAGGGACAACTGGTAATTGACAATGGCTTACCCATTTTAAGTGGATTTTGTTGTAAAGCAAACTTGTTTTGCCCTCTGTTGCTTAATCTTTTGGAACAAACTGAGGCAGTTTACAAAAGTCACTTAATCATATATATCTGAGTATTTATTTTACAAATTTACAATACTTCTTACGGGATACAATTTTTTTCAAAATTAAATCAAAAAATGCCATATCAAACTGTCACATATTCAGCACATCTGCGCAAATCTAATTTAGGAAATCCCCCCCCCCCCCCCCCCCCCCCCCCCCCCCCCCCCCCCCCCCCCCCCCCCCTGTGGGTCTCACAATTTAAAACTATTTGGCAATTACTTACTGGGTTTGGCACACCTATTTTTTATGATGTCAAGTTTGAGATCATGTACATTTTTTATACATGCAGGAGATTTTATAGAAAAAGCAACTTTCTAGTGATCATATGTATTTGCACTATTATGGGGCGATAGAGTGGACCAACAACTGATTTCCGGATTAATATCTGTTGTAATTTTTGTTTAAAACTTTTGCCTATTTATTTGTGTACGGATAAATACTTTGTTTGTTTGCCCCCCCCCCGCACCCACAGCATCAAGATCTCCCCCCACAAAAAAACTGAAGACATCAGGTTTGTTAATCCTTCCATTTTTTTTCATAGCAATTTATGTTGTTTTTTTGGATTACTTAATTGATGTTAGGTGTTCAAAGAAATACTTTTGCTGGTATTGAAACCAGAGTTGGGTAATGAGTCCTATCAGTCGAGTCTCAAGTCAAGTCATTAGGGGTTCGAGTCTCAAGTCAAGTCATTAGGGGTTCGAGTCTCAAATCAAGTCATTAGGGATTCGAGTCCAGGCAAGTCAAAAAAAGTTCTTAGAAGTAAGCTTTTTAAGGTTTTGATAGTTATTCTTTTGGAATGGTTCATGGAGACTTTTTTATGATAAACTGCCACTACTTCGTTACAGCAAACAAAACCCAGCAACGGGATCCTTTTTTGAGTGGAGTCCACTTTAAAGTAAGCACTTAAAAGCAAGTCAAGTCAAGTTTTTTTCACAGCTGAGACTCAGGTTAAGTCAGGCCTTTGCAAAAGGTGACTCAAGTTTCAGCATCACTGATTTAAACTAGCTAAATTTTCTGATTTTAATTCTATTGAAGAAATGTTACAAACCATTGTAGGTAGTAGATGTATGCTAGCTTACAAAGGAGTCAGAATTTTACACTTTGTTAACAGCTTGTTTTAGGACTTAAACCAGCAGTGGTTCCCAATGCTGATACGTGTACCACTAATGAATGCAACAGCATTCCTGGTAGTATGCAAACACCTTTTGGTATTTTATTTATTCTGTATCTTTACACATGAATCACTTATTCTGACATAAAATGTTTGTTACTTAAAACACCGGACTGCATATCACTTACCATGCTGGTGCAAAATTGGGTTGCTAGTAATTTTATGTGAACAAAATGTTTGTCTTTGGTTGTTTTGTCACAACTATAATACAATGGTTATGTGCATACAATTAAACTAGCCAGGGAATAAGGATGTACTTTAAGTGCAAAAAGCACAATGAAGCTATTAAATTTGAAATTCGTTTGTACAATGTTGAAGCTAAAGCATGAAACACGATATGTTTTTTCACATGAGGTTTTGCCTCACATAAATCGACTGATCGAGAGCATAAAGTTATAGATTGCACATTAGTGTGCTGAGCTTTTCGTTTAACTACATTTTAGATTTAGAGTGGAACAGTTGTAGGAATAAAAATACTTTTTTCTAAGCATGGGTGGTATGGGGTGACGATCTGTAACCTTTAAATGGTAGGCGACAACACAAAAGTTGGGAATCAATGCTTTTCAGCTTCTCTTAGCTGCATGAGATTGATTAAAGGTTTTTTTTTTCAGTTGTAAATAGTGATTTCATTTACAGATGCCTTAAACCTGGAAAATGATCCTCCAGATGACCTCACTTTATCATCAGTACCAGAAAGTTCTACAAACACATCCATATTAGGTTTGTCAGATGTCCACCCCCCCCCCCCCCCCCCCCCCCCCCACCAATAGCTGCCAGTGCAGCTGATTCCACTATGGTGTTGGCTTCTTTCTCATCTCAGGTATCATATAAATAGCATAGATATATCACATAAAATATATTATAAACTGCACAGATAAATATACAAAGGTTTTTTTAAGAAATGCAAATAACAGTAATCCATTTTTCCCTTGTGCACAATACAAACAACTTCCAAATGTATTAGGATTAAAAACAAGTTTGTTAAAATAATAGATTTTTTTCTGGTTTTGGACTTACTCATTAACTTTAAGCTGGTAATTGTGCCATCCTCTATTTTCTATGAACAGGGTTCTACGGGTCTTGAGAATGACTTTGAGATTGACTCTCTGGCATCAAAGGTTGAGAACCATTAGCCTAAAGTAACTTTGAATATAAATAAGCTTGAAGAATTATGTTATTATGATCACCTTACACTAAACTAGGGAAGATATTGGTACAAGAGAACATTTAAATTGTATTTGTTATTTTCAGGAAGAAAAAACTTTTACTGTTGGTACACAAACTACTTCTCAACTACTAGCTGCCAAGCAAGCTAATGAAGGTGGGGAATTTACCATAGGAATTGTTTATGTATTATTGTTTACACAGTCAAACTAAATTCAATCACCAATACAACTACATTGAATAGTTGCGTTAATTTTTTTACTCAGACCAAAGTGCTCTTAATCGTCAAAATGTAGATATGGGAGGAGCAACAGTTGGTGGTGGTTCTGTAGTTGGTGTTCAAGGGAACGTGAATATTACAAGTAAGCTTGTGTGTTTATGATATTGACAACATGTTTCACCAAATTAGTCAAGATGCTTCATGCTTTTCACATCTACATGTGTGATAGTTATATAGACAAAGTTGATCCTCCTAAAACTTGACCCCAGGTCACCAAACTTACACCCACAGACCCCCAAACACCAAATCAAATCATAAAAAACATATTTGCTGAAGTACATGAGCAACGAGATTCATACATTATTGGTGGTGTATCGTAAAAAGTGTTTAAAAACATTTTGTAACTTTTAGTTGAATTTCCCCTTTTTCACTCTTTCATCCCCAAATATTTGTTTTTATGTTTGAAGTACAAAGCTGCTGTTAGATGACAATATCTAGAGCTGTTTTAAAAATTGAGGTATAGGTTGTCTTTCTGTTGCTTCTTTCCCTTTTATTATAAACAATGTAATTTTGTAAAGGCTAACAGACATGTGGTTTTAAAGTTTGCTTGAACCCTTTTACAAACCCATTCTTCAAAATCTAAATATGAACCCCCCCCCCCTAATACTATTTGAGATTCACAAATGTACATGTTTGGGAACCCATGAATATTAAGATTAGCCAATTGTTTCCAAATTATATTATGCATGGCTTTAACAATTTCTCATTTGGACCAGAATATGGTTATTGGTCATGTTGTGTATTTGTTTGCAAACAATTATACTTTTTACAGCCATTTTTACGCCCAGCAACCAAACAGCAAGTCAGCCCACTGCACCTTGTTCAGGTAACTTTTCTCATATCTAACCTAGAAGTCATGTTTAAAACATTTCAGCAAATTAATTTTTTGGTGTTTGGTATGGGTTACTTTTGCACTGAAGGTGTTAAATTATGACCTGCACAAATGTATCAGTAAGTAAACCAATCAACACCTCAAGCATTTAATTCTTACCATATATACAGGGATATACCATATATTGTCACCTTTTGTTGACTTCTGGCCATAGACAGTTCTATGGATGTATGTATGTATACATTTGTGTGGAACGATACTCACTATATTACCATAACATAACTTAAATCCGGGGATAAAAAGTCATCACAAACAGTTTTGCAACTTCGATAATATTTTAAAAATCAGTGTGCATATGTCCACGGTTTAGCCAGCATAAAAACAAACAAGCGATCTGTTGAAAACCTTGTACAGACGGAAATTATTTTTTTTATTGTCGCAAAGTCAGTAGTTACATAAGCGGGATAATTCCTAGGAATAAGACAATAAGTAAAATTTTATTAAAAATTAACCAGTAATATACTCCAAAAATATTCTGATTGGACAATACTTGAATCATATCCTCTATTTTTGTTATATTAATGTGTACGCAGATAGTATTTTAGAAGAAGCAGCAGAGGCAATTCGACAACATCAATTGGAAAAACTTAAACCTAACGAAGTTATCCCTGGTTTAACTGCCGGTCAGTCGGCACTTCCTGATGTTTATCAGAGCTTGGCTAAAAGCAACATCTTCAATATCATGAATCCGCCCAAACGGGAGCCTTTCCATCCATCCACAGAAGGGAATGAGATCAGAAAGTTTGATGCTTCAAAACAGATTGACTTTCATAATTTACTAGCAGCTATGCTGTGCATCGGTTTTATGGCTCTAATTGGTCCCCCAGGCTGTGGCAAAACAACATTGGCCAAGAGATTGACCTTGCCAAAAAGAGCTGCACATTTTCTGGTGATTTTTCTGAGGTTTATGGATCTAGGTTATGAAACGGTTCTCACTCCTCAGCAGCTACTCATTGATTTTCCCTTCAAAGATTTAAACCAAACAACTAAAGATAATGCCTTTCAATGGATGTTAAAAAATCAAGAGAAATGTGCTTTTGTGTTAGATGGCTACGATCAATGGTCGTTGTCTCTAAGCAACGTAAAGCAAGCCGATATGTCGTATGAAAAACCTTCATCGATTCAGAAGCTTGTTGCTAATCTCTGCTGCAAAAACTTGTTTAGCAAATCCCTGAGGGGGGGGGGTCAGCAGCTTGTTGCTAATCTCTGCTGCAAAAACTTGTTTAGCAAATCCCTGATAATTTTTACGTCCCGGCCTCATGCAATTCTTTCGATTCCAATGCATCTTCGCCCAAAAGTCACCGTTGTTGTTGGAGATCTTCCAACAGACGGCATGCGAGTGCTATTTTTTGCATTCGCCGGGGATCATGCAGATCATTTATGGACCACATGGAACTCTAATGCACCGCAGTTAATTCAACTTTGTCACAACCCATTGCTGTTACAACTGGTGGTTTACGCTGGTTTGAGTGGCAATAACCAATGTGTTCTTACAATTTTTACACGAATTAGAAAACTCTGCTTACAAAAGAGGTTTGAAATTTCCCGAACTTATCCAACCACTTGGTGGAATGGCTTACGACGGAATGGATCGCAAGACTGTTGTGTTTACTAATGAAAATTTAAAAAAGACGGGCTTGGACGATGCAAATGTACAAGATTTCGTCATCAAGGTTGCTTCATGGACAAACCTATTCGATGGAGACAAGGCAACATTCTACTTCACACATCAGTCGTTGCAAGAAATGTTTGCAGCCATGTACATCTGCATGAAAATATCAGATGCAGAGTTTAACGACGCCATCCACCAGGTGGTCTACGAGAGCCACTGGTCAATGGTTCGACGCTTCATGTGTGGACTTTTGCTTGGAGGTGACTACAAACGAGGTAAGTAAAATATTAGTTTATTAAAACAAGGCGGGGCTTGTCAGTGTCATAGGTATGGCAACGGAGAACATTTACAGGGAAAAAGCATTTAAGTAAACATGCAACAAATAACCTAGCTTCAGGGCACTGCTATTCCAATAAGTTAAAACTATTGGCTTGTGCTCTGAGCCCAGTTAAGTGATTTGTGGAGATTTCTCGAAGATCAGCGTTGTTTAATGGAACCGGTTTAGGCTTCAGTTGAAGAAGTGTTTTTCAAATTTTTTTCCCATGGTCGCATCTACAAAATATAAAAAAACTTGAGGACGCGCCATCAATATAAAGAGCACTTAATTTACTTTAAGGATACATATCATTTCAATTTAACTTTTTCTCTGTTTGGCCCACTGTTTTAGGGGGGGGGGGGGGGGGGGGGGGGGGGGGGGGGGGGGGGGGGGGGGGGGGGGGGGGGGGGGGGGGGGGGGGTTAAACTGACACTCTTTGATATTTTTTAAGGTTTCGATTAACTAGTATAATTAGCGCATCTCTCATACACCGAAACGCTTTGCGTATTTTTCGCCAAATGTATAAATGACGATTTGCTTAAAAATTGCGTTTTTTTACTGGTTTGTAAGGGGTATTTCCGAAGGTAGGTCTATGTTTAATGAGCTTTTGCTACATGTCGCTAATGAAGACCTCTCTATATTCCAATGTTAACTGTTACGATTGATTCATATTTAAGCTTGGTAACTTTAACAGGTTTATTTATGCTACTGCGCGTGTGAAGATCATCTGACCTATTTTAGTTACGTTTACAGGGCGTTTATGATCTTGCATATCATTTAGTCCAGTTCAACTCAAACCTTTCTAGCAGAGTAATGCTTTTTTTCTGTTATATCGTGTATCGGTAGTATACGTTGGAAATGGAACTTTCTATGAGAGTTTTTATTATAGGCTCCCCTCCCTGCAAAAATTTATATTCTATTCATGTACACCTTGGCGCAACAAAATAATACATCATGACAAAGTGGTGCTAAAAAAATTAGCGGGAGTAAATAAATTAGCAAAAATTAGCACCAGCTTCACCTGGTTGTAACAATAGGGCCCTAGAAGGTTGAAATTTACCCCGAGGAGTAAGTGACAATAAACGCAAATCGGACATCTGGCATTCAAAAATATGAAAAAAATAAGCGCACATTTTCACCCGCCCATTTTCAAAATATGTGCGCACATTTACGCTTGCACATTTCTGCGCATTTTTGATTGGCTCAAAGGCCCGTTTTTGAAATACATTAAATTTTGGAAGTATGTCTACGGATACACGCCCCACGGTTGGAATAAGTGAAACAATTGTTTGTTATTTTAGGCAAGTCTGAAATGCTTCGCACTCAGCTCACCGAATTCATAAAACGTGGCATGAAGAATCATCAACTGATAGGTAAGGACATATTAAATTTTAAATTTAGTTGCACTTGTGTGTTACTTTTTTTGACTTCATTTGGGACGTTGCAAGACGTAAGCACGGTCGTAGAAGCCCGAATTAGCGATTCTGTCCGCAGTACATGTTTCATCTGTATTGTAATGCTGCACAAAAACGTATTGTACATGAACGACAGTTTTCATTTTCTAATAGCTGTTTGAAAACCAAAGGTAAATTAGTTTTAAAAATTACTGTTACCAAAACTTGCTGCAAAGTGTAAACATTACTGTGATAACTGGCACATGTGATATCACAAAGCGCAACAAAGCCTGTATTACGTCACATATACAACATTGTTTTTATGGAACATTTGCTCAACCAGTAAATTTTCTGATCAGTATTAGTTCAATAGTTGCAGAGGTAGGGCACGTTTAATTTTCTCTCGTAATTTTCTTCAAATTTTACCCCTCAATGTTTCTTATTGCCTAAACCTTGGGTGAAAAAGTTTTGCCAATGACCAGGTAAGCTAACGTTTGCTTTGAATTAAATTTTAGCAGTGAAAGGCTCGCTAATCATAATTCCTACAAAAATATGTAAAATAAATATGATCTGAATAAAGTCAAGCTGTGTACTTTAGTCGTAATTTTCGGCAGTGCAAAAACTCTTAAAATGTTGTATCTGCGAATTGCAAAATGCAGTTGCACGTTCTCTACTGGACATTTTCATGTGTCTGCAACTTTTTTGTTAGATCTGCTGAGTGACCTACAAGAATGCTCGGATGATGAAAAGGATTCCCTTGCGAAGTTTCTTCCCGTGAGGTTAGATTTCTATTTCACCCCTATCACATCCAGTACAGCTCACGCCTTGGATCAAATCCTCCCAAAATTAAATCGACCTGTTCAGGAGCTGTTTCTTCACTCCTGCAACCTGAACTTAGAATCAGTGGAGATGATTTGTAAAGGAATCTCGAATCTCAAACATAAGGTTTGTCGGGGGGGGGGTAACCATAGAAATCACTTTTTGACAATTAAATTTTGCAATAAATAATCATCAAATCTTGCGCAGATGGAAATTCTTCATCTGAGTTACAACGAGTTCGGAGATGACGGAGTCGGATTTATTCGTGATTGTTTAAACAATGTGCAGGAGTTGAGGCTGATGCATTGCGGGATTTCTGTGACTGGTTTAAAAGATTTATGTAAAGAAATCAAAAACCTTAAAACCCCGGTAAGAATTTTTAATGATAATAAAAGCCTGGAAGTAAAATAAAGTCACTAATTAATGCCACAAGTACGTCACTGGTCATATGACATTTCAACCATAGCAATCAGTTTTTGTCAATTAAATATTTGCCACAAATAATCATCAAATCTTGCGCAGATGGAATTTCTTGATCTGGGTCACAACGAGTTCGGTGATGACGTAGTCGTATTTATTTGTGATTGTTTATACAATGTGCGGAGGTTGAGTCTGCGAAGTTGCGGGATTTCTAATGATGGGAAACAGATTTTACAAGGAGAACTCCAAAGACTCGGACTTCGGGGGGGGGGATAGTTGCAGAGGTAGGGCACGTTTAATTTTCTCTCGTAATTTTCTTCAAATTTTACCCCTCAATGTTTCTTATTGCCTAAACCTTGGGTGAAAAAGTTTTGCCAATGGGGGGGGGGCTTGAATATTTACTCATTGTTTTGCAAAAACTTAAACAGATAAATTAATTAACACAATTACGTCACTGGTCACGTGACATTTTAGCCATAGAAATCATTTTTGTAAATTAAATTTGTGCAACAAATAATCATTAAATCTTGTGCAGATGGAATTTCTTAGTCTGAGTGACAACGTGTTCGGTGATGATGGAGTCGGATTTATTTGTGATTGTTTAAACAATGTGCGGTGGTTGGGGCTGTGGAATTGCGGGATTTCTGATGATGGGAAACAGATTTTACAGAGAGAACTCCAAAGACTCGGACGTCCCGTAAGATTGTCTGTTCTGATTTTTAACTTCTTTTTATCTTTTTATTAATCCTGTAAAAAATAATAGTGACGTAAGCATAATGACGTCACAACTTCATCTACATTTCAGAATTATTTAATATTCTTTGGAAATATTTTTGCTAAATGTTTTTATTGTTGTTTCTAGCTTTCAACTATCATCGGATTGTGAGATGCAGATGGATCGTTTTCCTCAGATGATTCTGACAGCGATGAAATTTGAACTGAAAGCTATTTTCTTACTTCGACAACTGTGTTGGGGGGGGGGGTGCAACAAATAATCATTAAATCTTGTGCAGATGGAATTTCTTAGTCTGAGTGACAACGTGTTCGGTGATGATGGAGTCGGATTTATTTGTGATTGTTTAAACAATGTGCGGAGGTTGGGGCTGGAGGGTTGCGGGATTTCTGCGACTGGTTTAAAAGTTTTATGTGAAGAAATCAAATACCTCCAAACGCCGGTAAGATTTTTAACGACAATATATAACTCGCAAGTAGATAACATATAAGTGTCTAATCTATATCACAGCTACGTCACTGGTCACATGACATCTCAACCATAGAAATCATTTTTGTCAATTCTTTTTTTTGCAACAAATAATCATCAAATCTTGCGCAGATGGAATGTCTTATTCTGAGTTACAACAGGTTCGGAGATGACGGAGTCGGATTTATTTGTGATTGTTTAAACAATGTGAGGGAGTTGTTGCTGTTAAATTGCGGGATTTCTGATGATGGGAAACAGATTTTACAAGGAGAACTCCAAAGACTCGGACGTCCCGTAAGATTGTCTGTTCTGATTTTTAACTTAACTTTTTTCATTCTGTAAAAAATAATAGTGACGTAAACATAATGACGTCACAACTTCATCTACATTTCGAAATTTTATTCAAAGTTGTTTAGAAATATTTTTGCTAAATGTTTTTGTTGTTGTTTTTAGCTTTCAACTATCCGGGGATTGTGGAGGGAATTCTGACAGCGACGATGAAATTTAAACTGAAAGCTATTTTCTTACTTCGACAACTGTGTTGTTTTTTCGTATCTGCGATGTTTGTTCTAATAAACAGGATTTTTTGAAACAAGCGTTAAATTATGTTTAAGCAAATAAGTTTTATAAACCAAATTAATTACGAGCAGAATTTTATTTCCTAAAATTTCACAAAAAAACGAAAAGTTGGCAAAATTTTCTGATAACGTCGTTACCATAGTAATCCAATTCACTCCAGTTCATGTTAATTACCAATAATAGAAATATTATTGTTATTTATTAAATCACCAGTTGACTGCTAAAACTTGAACATGGATGGAAATGGAAGTAGAATAATTAGTTGCCGTTTTTTGTTGATCGTTGATCTTATACCTTTTGTAAGGTATTTCAAGAATGCTAAACAAAAAACGCAATTTGTCAGGGGGGGGGGTTTAGTTTTCAGACAAACCCCCATCACATCCAGTACAGCTCACGCCTTGGGTCAGATCCTCCCTAAATTGAATCGACCTGTTGAGAGGCTGAATCTTGAAAGCTGCAACCTGAACTTAGAATCACTGGAGATGATTTGTAAAGGCATCTCGAATCTTAAACATAAGGTTTGTTTTGGATGTTTACTCATTGTTTTACAAAAAGTTAAACAGGTAAATTAGTGACACGATTACGTCACCGATCATGTGACATTTCAACCATAGAAATCAGTTTTGTCAATTAATTTTTTGCAACAAATAATCATCAAATCTTTCGTAGATGGAAGTTCTTGATCTGAGTCGTAACGAGTTCGGTGATGACAGAGTCCGAGTTATTTGTGATTGTTTAAACAATGTGCGGATGTTGGGGCTGGAGAAGTGCGGGATTTCTGCAACTGGTTTAAAAGTTTTGTGTGAAGGAATCAAACACCTCAAAACCCCGGTAAGATTTTTAATGACAATATATAACACGGAAGTAGATAACATAAAGTGTCTAATCTATATCACAGTTAACGTCACTGGTCACGTGACATCTCAACCACAAAAATCGGTTTTATCAATTAAATTTTTGCAACAAATAATCATCAAATCTTGCGCAGATGGAAGTTCTTGATCTGAGTCATAACGAGTTCGGAGATGATGGAGTCGGATTTATTCGTGATTGTTTAAACAATGTGCGGTGGTTGGGGCTGGCGAGGTGCGGGATTTCTGATGATGGGAAACAGATTTTACAAGGAGAACTCCAAAGACTCGGACTTCCTGTAAGATTGTCTGTTCTGATTTTTGAATTAACTTTTTTAATCCTGTAAAAATAATAGTGACGTAAGCATAATGACGTCACAACTTCATCTACATTTCGGAATTTTATTTAATATTGTTTAGAAATATTTTTGCTAAATGATTTTGTTGTTGTTTCTAGCTTTTAACTATCAGAGGATTGTGGCATGAAGATGGATCGTTTTCCTCAGAGGATTCTGACAGCGACGATGATGAAAGTTTTAATGGTTCTTACTGCGATGAAAGTTAAACTGAAAGCAAAGTTCTAATTTTGACAACTGTGTTGTTTTTGTTGGTTTCATTATCTGCGATGTTTGTTCTGATAAACACGAATTTTGAAACAAACTTTAAGTTATGTTTTAACAAACAGGTTTTACAACTCAAATTGTTTGCGAGCAAAATTATATTTACCTAAAATTTCACTAAAATACGAAAAAGTTTGTAAAGTTTTCTGATAACATCGTTGCCATGGTAATCCAGTTCATGTTAATCACAAATTATAGAAATATTATTGTTTTCAAATTATTAAATCACCAGACTGCTAAGACTAGAACATGGATAAATAGAATATTTCACTGCCGTTTATTTCTACCAATACTAATAATTTGTAACGTTTAGGGCATCACTTACAATATGCCTACCATACGGGTTCTTTTTTTGTAGGACATTTCATCCTTTAAAGCAGGTTGTTCTCCAAGGACAAAACAACGCTCAAAAGTCCTCCTTTTTGTATTTAATATATATCTAAAAGCAAGTGTGCCTCAAAAACCAGACACATAGTGACATAGTGTTAGTTGTGGTCATTGTTGATTGAAATTAACAATTTAATCTAGGTTAAACTTTATCCAAATTACATCGTCAAACATCTTGTGTGTTCATATTCATTGTGCACAAATGTGGGTGTTAATATACGATCATCTCCACGAGTAAACTAATAAAAACGGACTGCTTTAAACAAAAAGCACAGCGAGAAATATAAAAAACATATATTTAAACACGGTTATTGTTCAACAATATGTATTTGTCCGTTATTCCTCGATTTTGTATTTTGTCGTCTTCGTGACAACAATGTCGCGACGCAAATAACAACGAGACACGCGACACGACGTACTAATCAAGCTGATTATTAAGCTTAACGAGGTTAAAGATGCGTTTTTGTGGCTTTGCAATGTTTCTGTAAATTGTTTTGACTTGGCTCTGCAAGCGATGAAGGTCACTCGACTTTACGATGAACCAACAGCCTGGGAATTCACAAAAAATATTAAGTAAGTTTTGCCTCGTACTGCATGATATTTTTGCTGTAGACGTTTTAAATCCGTTCACAAATTTGTTAAACGTGTATTTGCACAAAAAATGTCTGTTTAGTTCGACTACCATCTACCAAACAAGCCAACATCAACTTATTGCGTCTGTTGCTGAAAATGGAAATCAGTTTGTTACACAAAGTCCGAAGCAGGTTGGAGTACCTGTTCATATCCAGACCTTTACAAAATCTCTACACAACAATAATGTTTTGGTTCAGGGGACACCAGTAGTTATGGTTCCATCTACCAGCGATTCCACTCAAAACTTGCCGCAGGTACATAAAAAAAATTCTGCAAATAATAACCACATCAGGGGTTTATATACACTACACATATGTACTCCCTATTTTTGTGCAATTTGTGAACTATCTAAGTCCACAGGGGTTTAATTTAACTGTTTGTTCGGACATAGTACAAAATATATTGAACCATACAATCTCTCACATCTCATAGCATGTGTTTTTTCCTATTGANTTTTGGTTCAGGGGACACCAGTAATTATGGTTCAACCTACCACTGATTCAAATCAAAACATGCCACAGGTAAATAAACAAAAGAATTGCCACAGATACATAAAAAAAATTCTGCACTTAATAACCACACCAGGGGTTTATATACACTACACCTATGTACTCCCTACTTTTGTGCAATTTGTGAACTATGTAAGTCCACAGGGATTTAATTTAACTGTTTAGGCTGTCGTAGTACAAAATATATTAAACCATACAATCTCTCACATCTCATAGCATGTGTTTTGTCCTATTGATGAGTGCTACAGTTGTTTTACAGTTAGTTAGTGAAAAACGAATGCTTTGTTCAA
>QLIY01001895.1:3897-26690 GCA_003260075.1 Phallusia mammillata
GCCTGATTTCTCGGTTTTCTTTCTTTCCACACGTGTAGCCTAGTTAGTGTTTCAGCAGTATCTAAGTCTGTGGTGTATGCATTAAATTTGCTGTGGTGAATAATTTTATGTTATATCAGTTAGATTGTTTTGACTGTATTGTAATTGCGACGTTCTTGATTGTATTTAGTTTAGGTGGTCAAAAATCCGTTTTAAATCACTGGATAAATACGCGATTCAGGAATCCGGCCCGCCAAGTACTTCATTTTCCCATATCAGGCCCGCCGACTGGAGAAGTTGCCCGCCCCTGATATAGCCTGTACAGTTGGCTTTAACCAAAAACAGAAGCACTTAACGAAATCGCCATTGCACGCAAACATTTTCTTTCGGTTGGATGTTACCAGTAATTTAAAATAGTGTAGTAGAAGAGACCAAGTATTTGCTTTCATGGACTTACAAACGCTGTAGCGCATGCAGTCAAAATACGATTTTGGGTTTTTCAAAACTCCAAAAGGTTGACGTTCTTGTCCACACTTTTTAATGAGTGCCGATTAACCCAAATCAATAAAGAAAACTCTACTTTAATACAGGGACGTAGTTGATGGGTGATGTTTGCTGTAATGAAGTACTGTATGAATTATGGTAACAAAGTCGCGATGAAGCAATCCAAAAAACTCAATCTTCAAAGACTTTCTTTATAGAACTAAATAAGACAAGTTTAGGTATCAAACTACACAGTTGGTCCTTCGGTTGCACACCAAACTGCATAGCATGGAGGAACATAATCAATTCAATATAAATAGACCAATTTTAATAACAAACAAGAAGTTTTAACAAATGTGTTTCACGAGGTTTCACATACATTATGCACTTGAGGGATTGACTTCCGGTTAAACCAAGCAATATAGCACTTTGTTTACAAACTATTAGTGTACGCAGGTTTATCTCAGGATAAAAATCAGGACGTGCATTTCGCGTAGATTTCTGGATTGAATTTCAATAAATCGGGCCTGACTTTGTACTTGGCATCATCATTTTGTGTCGCGGGTAGTAACTATCTAATAGAGACTAGGTTTTGTATGTGATAAGCAGATAAAGCATTGAATAGAAGGTAGTTTATGTAAAGAAGAACAGCTTCTTTTTTTACTGGATGAATTTGGAAGATTAAAGTAAAAACATGTTTTTTAATTTCAGTAATAAACCAAACGGTTAGAAATGTAACGAAATAATTAAACACAAGTTACTAAATATACTTAGTCTAGGCCTACCATAAGTCCTCTTTTTGGAGGACATGTCCTCCTTTTTAACGAAAAGTAAGTTGTCCTCCAAGGACGATAAAAAATGCCCCAATGTCCTCCTTTTTGAATTGTCTGTATTTACTAAATACCTAAATAACAATTGCGTCTTTAAAACCGGCCAAAGAGTGCGAGTTGTGGTCATTATTAATTGAAATTCACAATTTATAGTAAGTTAAACTTCGTCCAAATTGAACCATAATAANTATGGTGAGTTAAACCTCATCCAAATTGAACCATAATAAATGACTGGGTGAAATTCGTCAAATATCTTGTGCCTTCATTTTTTTTGCGCACGCAAGTAAGTGTTCATATTCTTTGTCGGGAATGTGTCCTCCTGTTTGGTGATAAAAATGTGGTAGGCCTAACTTAGTCAAACCCCTTGAGTTGTGTATTAAGCGTTAAACACAGTTGGATAGAGCGGCTTCGTTACGGCATAGGCGCTGAAACTCTGTTGATCCGGTTTGAATCACCTGCATTGTGTAATGAGGCTTGCGATGGTTTGCGTTCTAATGCATATGAGAAAACCTGATGCATACAAACTGCTGAAACGATTTACACAAAGCTTTGGCAACACTTGATTTAACAAAACCAGCCGGGCGTAATAACTTGTACACTGTTTGCAGGTGACATCAGAAAGGAGTTTTCCAACTGGTTTCGACCCACATCGCCAATTATTTGCAATTAAACGCATCTGTACATTTTGGGAGACGTAACATATATTTATAAAGACTTACTTAGACAAAAACTGCTGTAAACCCGAAGTTTCTAGAGTGCTACGACTCGTGTATGTTGCGTAATACGCGTTTACCACCGTTAGATGTAGCGGCATCGGTACAGGATGAGCCACGCAACTCTATTGATCCGGTTTGAATCACCTGCGTTGTGTTACGGGGCTTGCGGTGTTACCGACTGTAAGCTAATTAGGCCACAGTGTGTTAATGTAGATGATGAAACTCGCTTCACTCATACGAACGGTTTTAGCAGAGAGGTAGCATTATGACACCAGATCTGCCGAAAGCAAATTTATAAGAGGTTGTATACGAGCTTTCGTACTGCAAAATTAGTATTTTAGTGATTAATTTTAAAATTATTTGCATTTGCACAACATAATTTAAAGTTTGTGGCATAAAATTATAAACTTGTTTTGTTATATTATGGTCCTATTTTTGAAATAAAAACAGACAGATAATCATCTGTAATAGTGAGTATTTTAGCAAATGTAAGATTATTGCTGTGAAATCATTTTTGTGATATGCACTTGCCTTTTAACAGTTACAATTTATGGTAATACAGTTCCTTTATTTGCATAAAAATGTCACGAGGGCTATTGAAACTTGCTCTGTTCGTCTGTTTGATTAGTTCTTTGCATAAAGGTAAGTTGATTTGGTAAATATTTTTTATTTAATAAAGCTATTTCTCCAACTGGCATAAAAGTATACTTGTTTTTAGATAAAATACTTGTTTTTAGTTATAGAACTTTTTTAAACGTTTCGCCAACCTGCACAACGCGCATGAATAGAGCAATGATAACATTTTATTAACAGTATGACAGCAAATTAACAGTATGACAAAACACTGGAAACTATAGTTGATTACATTGTTTTAAATGGATCCAAAAGGATACATTGGCTGCGTGGGTGTACCATTATTTACCTGCTTATGCATTTTGTCCGTGCAGAGAACACCCTGTTTCACTTGTCGCATGCAAAAAGCAAACAGAAGTAATATTTGGGCTCGACCTGTGGCGGCATTTCTCGCTATGATTACCTTCCTTCTTTCTTTCCCTCTCGTCCTATGCGGCGTAGTCCTACATTATGTCGTTCTATTTTACGTACCTCGAATAAACAAATTGCATCATTTGGTGTCCCCAAATGTGCAAATACTTTATTTTTGAAATATGACAAAAAAACGCAAAAAAGCTGTAAGCAGTATGTAGTTACCTACGTTTTGGACAGCAAGGCCACTAGTTGGAAGCACTGTTCGCTTTAGAATGCTGCACAATTAGATCCAAACAATTCAGAAACTAATATCAAATTTGTTTCACACAAAAATAAAACAAAAACGCAACAAGACACCGCTTCAAAAGGAGCACAGATAAGATCTAAAATTAAAAAAAACTGATGAACAAAAACCCGATAAAATATTTTCCATTTAGGAGTATTAAACAAGAATCCACCAGTATCCGAACCTTCAACGTCCAAATGGTAACTGATCAAACCCAAATAATTTATGGAATTCATAAATTGTATTCGCACGTTTGGCAAATTAAAAGCAAAAGTACGCAACATTCACAGGACCTTTTCTTATCAAATATTAAGACTAACCCGGAACACAAACTACTCGAAATTGAACCTATAATCATCCCTGAAATACAATTATCAACCCGTGACATGATGTGAACTCATCGCCAGGCGAAGACGGCCTTCCCGTCGAATTTTGCTGCAAATGCTGGCCCCTACTTAAATCAAATATTCACAAATTGGCACAAAATATTTACTTACAAAAAGAAATGCCCTCGTCTTTTAAAAACGCACTAGTTAAATTAATTTCCAATAAAAAGGCAAAAGTTAAATTAAAAGTTAGCGCCTATTTTCTTTATTATATACCGGTTATAAAAGTATCTGCAAAACTTTGCGACCCATTTACAAAAAGAATTAAAAAATAAAATACCATGCGAACAAAATAGCGGTCTTTCCAAACGGTACATCCAACACATCCGCTGTAAAATCGAATCAATAATTGATGACATTGAAAAAGTATTTGACACAATTAACCCCGAATTTATGTTTAAAATATTCGAAAAAATACAAATTAACGAGTAGCCTATAACCAAAACTGGAGCAAAATTAATTGCAAAAATACAACCAGCCAAATTAATGTTAACCGCAAACTAACAAAAAAAGCAATACCCTGCACAGTGTGCGGCAGGGTTGTGACTTGTCTATGCTACTTTATGTAGCCGTGACCAAAAACCCTTAATCACAACAACTAATAATAATCCAAAAATTAACAGAATTATAATTGGCTGTGGCCCAATAGAAACAACATTACAAAACTATGCTGACGAAATAACTTTTATTACTCCGGATCAACCCTCACTTAACGAAATATTTAATCCAGTGAAATTATATGAATTACCGACTGGTCAGAAAATTATCAAAATTAAAATTATGACATAATTTCGAACAAAATTGGCAAATAACAAAACAAATGGAAAGATTTCATTACCTATGTTCGAAATATTACGTCTCAATTTATGAATCGTAAACTACGATTAGAAATAAACGATTAATAACGATTTAAAAAATATAGAGATTATAAATACTTTCATAATCCAAATTTTATTTTGGCGCGACCCTTCCACCACCCAAAAACAATTTAAAAGAACTAAACCATATTCTATTCCAATTCTTTTGGGGGGGGGGGGGGGGGGGGGGGGGGGGGGGGGGGGGGGGGGGGGGCTCTCGAGAAACAAATTAATAGGGCAATTTAATAACGGTGGTTTCAAAATGCCCGATTTACAAACCAAAATTGACGCAACCCAAATGGAAAAACTTGGTGATTTGATTAACTCAGATAACATTTCCGAAAAATGGCATCAATGGGCAATTTGCAATATAGGCTTCAAAGTAAGAACCATCAAACCAACTCTTTCTGATAGCACTAAACCAGGGATGGCGAACCTTTTCAGTTGAATGGGTCGTCAAACATGATATAACAATTTGGAAAGAAATCAAAGTTGGTCACATAGTTTATGCAGCACTCATATCTGAGCTGAGACGATTCCTGGCACTTGATTTTATGAAATTCATGTGTGACAACAAAGATTCGCAGGAATATGTGGAACAGAACAGCGTCAACAAAGGTACAACAAATCGTTTTAAGTTGTACGTTCAAATAAACGTATCTGTTGCCTCACAATTGACTCAACAATTTGTATTTTGGCACAATAAGCAATCCGGTAAAGGACTTAAAGTTAACTGTTGCGTTGGTTTTTAATCTTTAAAATCTGGTTACCCTACCTATAGTAATCAGTGGAAATTTTTGAAACTACAAGTGGGTCACTGGAATTCACGTGGTGGGTGACAAGTGACCCGCGGGTCAGTGGTTTGCCATCCCTGCACTAAACCGATCGCTTGGAAAATACATAGAGATTTGAGTTCGCGAGTCAGTGACTCTCCGAGCACTGCGACCATTTAAAGCGCCATTTTATGCAGCTTTTTGACCATGGTCTTGTAATCAGTTTGGGAAAGTGCAAGTTTGGAGTTTCCCAAATTGATTTACTGAATCATCGAGTTGACAGTAACCGCGCGCGGCCCTTCCCAACAAAGCTCAAAGCTATTTAAACTTTCCCGCCCCCACTACTGCCAAAGGGCTTTTAGTAATTTGGTATAGTAAGGTATAGTAAACTTTTACCACCGTTTTATTTCTGGCGCTGTGGGCATAATGTCTCCTGTTTGTCAGACACCTAAGGGCAACCATACAACGTTCTTTGGATCGCCGGTTTGATTTGACTTTCTCAGGGGCAAAATCGCCTTTTAACGGGCTACATAACGGTTTTCACCCAGCGTGAAATTCAACTGCACCGTGCAACCCTGTTCCACTCTCAAGCTTATGACCTGGCGAAACGCTTTTATCACCACATAAAAAGTGCACTCACGGTACGACTAGCAGGCCCCAATTGATTAAAGGAGTAATCGCATATCCAGCACCACCCGAAAACTTTACCTATCGCCCAACACATGCACACGCGTCAAATTCGCCTTCCGTCGTGTTCCATGTGCTAATTTTCCTGTTGTAGCCTCTCTCACAAAGATTACCTTGTTATTGCACACCTACAGCGAACCGGACAGATTATTTTCTTTCTTTTACTTTCTTTTTATGCCACGTAACTGTACATTGCTTTATTCTGTTTTCATGAACCCCAAATAAACACCTTGAATTTGTCTCCTTTATTATTGCAGCGTGACGTTCCTAACACAAATGTTGCCTATGACAACAGCCTTCTTAGAAATTTTAGTCCTCTGCAATGCCCGAAAACAATATTAAAAGGAAAAACTATTTAATATCTGTTTAAAACTTAGAAATGTTTCATTTATTTCAAAATTGTTGAAATATTTGTGAACAAATACGAAACGCGAATGGTTTTAATTGGTAAAAAAACACACAACATAAAGTATAATAGCTGCAGCTACAGTTTTACTAACAACTCGTTATGTAATTTATTGTTGTCAGGTTTGCAGATATGCTTGCCGGGCTGCTGCAAATTTGATTTAATTGTAAATTCAATGTTAAGTTTCAGATGCACAGTGTCATGGGACGCAAGTGACCGCAGTACGACGGAGTACATTTATTCAACCTGTATGTGACACGTGGAGTGGAAGTTTCGTTTCAGCATTCGGCTCCCCTAGATTGGTTGTTTATTTTCGTTCAGGAGAGCTTGCTGCAAACAACTATTGTAAGGTAGAATTTCGTATGTGCCTTTCGAAAAATGCGCGCACCTTGATCCCGCTTGCAACAGTAATTTATGCTTAACTTATCACCTTTTAAATTGTTATTTGTAATATAGGTTTACGAGGGAGTCGACAATTCGGGCACATTGGCCGGTACGTTGTTAGGTGGAGGCTTATCGTTTCCGGTTATCGTTCAAAGTTCGTCTGCTTATGTATCATGTGTCTCCAACCTCACAACAGTCTCTATGCAGATTTTAATAAATCCCGGTAAGTCGGATTATACGGAAAAGCTTTTATTCCAAAATCTTTAGCTTAACAATCCTAGTTCGCAAAGTGTGCTTTGCGTGTTTGGATCCAAGTAGTTAATTCTGTTTTAACCTTTGTTGTCAGTTCAGTGCAACTGGTGACAAGAGATTGGCCATACGACACCCAGCTTGCATGTAGTAACAGTTTAAAAATTCAAGCTTAACCATTTTGCTCGAAACCACACTTGACATAACACAGGGTAGATTTAAAAGCATATTGGCCAGCCAATTGTTTAGGAACCAAATTCTTGTCACCATTTGCACTGACCTTCCGCAGCTAAACTAGCAACCATTGACGCTTTATGTGAACTTTAGCTGAAGAGTGGGGGGGGGGGGGGGGGGGAAGATGTTCATAGCTTACCGTATAATTTGTTCTCTCCAATGTTTCCGACTAACTACACCGATGATGCTGGGTGTGTTTGGAAAATTCATTTGGAAAGCAGCGCGTCCCTGGTGTTTCGATTCTTCACTTTTCACACCGAGGATGATTACGACTTTCTATATGTAAGGGATTTTTGTTGTTTTCGATAAAAAAAACAAGCAGGCCTTACACGATTTTCAACCAGGGCAAGATTTTTGATCAACGTTAGATCTGTCAATATAACAATAGCAAACTAATGTGGCTGAGTGAGACGTCAGATGCGGAACAAAAATCTGATTAAACCCAAAACGCCAGTGGAGATTATTAAAAAAAAACCTACATCGTCCTTGTTCACTGATTTTTACATATGTCGAAATCTTTATTTTCAGTTCCAGAACGAAGAAGGTAATGTGGAAAGATTGACTGGGAAACATATTGGGGGTTTGAATCACACAGTTACTGCAACAAATCTTACTCTTATCTTTGTCAGCGACGGAGGCACTGGAGCGAAGGGATTTAATGCGGCGGTCAGAATTGAATCAGGTGAATGGAAAACTATTTTCAACAATACGAAAACTCTTAGTTTGCGCAGTATGGGGGGGGGGGGGGGGGGTAGGTGGAAGTTTTTGTGTTCATAAAAATTAACTTTAAATCTTGTTCATCTTTAAATCAACTCCAAATCTTGTTAAGGAAATTAAACTTACGGAATTACCACTATGCGGTTATTTGACATTCTTTAACAAGCTTTTTTTGCGTTGTTGAAAAGTGATGAATAAAACCCACCAGATTCTACTACACGGCAGGAAACACATTTTTGGTGTCGAAAAACAAAAAAACGTTTCAAGATAATTTGTTTCAGTAAAAAATAACATTTCCGCCGTTGTTGATATACTTGTCTGTTGACGCAGACATGTTTTAGGGGGCTTTTTTTGTAAAATAAACAAAATAACTTCTTTATTAAATACTAACACAAGGTAGCGGTAGAGGATTATACTGTAATCCAAATTGTGTTGTATGTTGTTGATGATGACAAGTTTATCGTTCTTTGTGTGTGGTGCGGTTGTAGTAAAAACGAAAGTATACCGCGTAAAGGGCTAGTGCGGTAAAGTTTAAAGGTATAGGAGACATTGTGCCAACTGCTTTAGTTTTACTTGTGTGCTGCTTTAAAATGCGCTGCATCTGCATGCAGATACTGATTACACTTGGACAAAAAGTAAGGTAATCAGAACCACTGTGCCACTTTCATACATAACCACTTTCATACATTTCTGTACTGTCAGGCTGGTTTAAAACAGTACTACATTGGGGATTAGATTCTGCCATCTTTAGTGTATGAGTTTGTGTAAAACAACATACAACCATTAGTTTATGGAAACAGTCTGCTTTTCACGAGCCAACTTGGAATTGCAACCAGAAACAGCTTGCAAAGTTGGGGGGGGGGGGGGGGGGGGGGGGGGGGGGGGGGGGGGGGGGGGGGGGGGGGGGGGGGGGGGGGGGGGGGGGGGGGGGGGGGGGGGGATGACAAGTGAACATGATACTTCTTTTCGTGGGCACGAACACTAACACGATACAAAAAGGTCGCTCTTAGTTTACTTTTTAATGGCTCTAAAACACGAACGAACAAGTTTAAAACTAAACGGTTTCCACGAGCCAACTTGGAATTGCAAAAGCAAAAACCGAAATGACAAGCGAACATGATACTTATTTTCGTGGGAACAACGGTTGACGCGATAGATGTAGGTCGCTAGTAGTATACTTTAATGGCTCTAAAACACGAACGTAAAAGGTTAAAATTAAACGATTTTCACGAGCCAACTTGGAATTGCAACCAGAAACAGCTTGCATATTTTCGGTTTGTTGAGATAAGAGAAACTGAATGACAAGCGAACATGATAGGGGGGGGGGACGGCTGACGCGATAGATGTAGGTCGCTGGTAGTATACTTTAATGGCTCTAAAACACGAACGAACAAGTTTAAAATTAAACGGTTTTGATGAGCCAACTTGGAATCGCAACCAGAAACAGCTTGCAAAGTTTCGGTTTGTTGAGATAAGAGAAACTGAATGACAAGCGAACATGATACTTCTTTTCGTGGGCACGACCACTAACGCGATAGAAGTAGGGTCGATCGTAAGATGTCTTAATAGCTCTAAACACGAACGAACAGGTTTAAAATTGAACGTTTTTTACGTTCCAACTTGAAATTGCAACCAGAAATAGCTTGATCAGGTTATCGAATCCGAAATGACAAGCGAACTGGATAAAAGTACTAAATAAAACTGGTCCTGGATAAAAGTAGGGGCTAATCTGTATGTAGTTTACAAAAGGGGGGGGGGATTTTCGTGGGCCGATCTTTTTTACGTTCCAACTTGAAATTGCAACCAGAAATATCAGGTTATCGAATCCGAAATGACAAGCGAACTGGATAAAAGTACTGAATAAAACTGGTCCGGGATAAAAGTAGGGGCTAATCTGTAAGTAGTTTACAAATTTGGGCCGAAAAATGCAACGAAACGTTCTTCGTTAAGCCTACCGCCCGAGTGCATATAGACGTTTCAACAATCAATATGTTCGTCCTATGCGCAGGTTGTTTGCGTGGTTCTACAGGTCTTGTTCCAAGAAGCGATGCATGCGATGCGGAAATCGTAGCACGCTGGGCAGCAATTAGTTGCTAGTCATCAGAGCTTACAAACCACCGATGTCTTAACCAACGCTTGTTACCAGTGATGCTTTAAATATCGCAGCTTAAAAACACATTCACTACAAGTCGTTCACTGTACAATATTCAAGAACAACCATCGTTTTGTAACGTCATAAATTCGTTGTTTTCACAAAATTAGGAAGTCCACAACTTACCATTTCCAAAAACTGCGTTAGCCACTGGATCCTATCTAACTTGGGCAAATTAGAGCAAAATCGTGGTAATTTTAGTTCTAATCTAGGGGGGGGGGTGTAGTTTACAAAATTGGGCCGAAAAATGCAACGAAACGTTCTTCGTCAGGCCTACTGCTCGAGTGCATATAGACGTTTCAACAATCAATATGTTCGTCCTATGCGCAGGGGGGGGGGAACAACTTAACCATTTCCAAAAACTGTATTAGCCACTGGATCCTCTCCAACTTGGGCAAATTAGAGCAAAATCGTGGTAATTTTAGTTCTAATCTAGGGGGGGGGGTAATTCAAAGTTTTCCCCAAAACGGTAGTTAGTCAAACGGCACTTTTAGGCATGGGATCAGAGCATGCGTTTTGTATCCAAAGCGCAAAAATACCAAGACCAAACTACATCACTAAAAATGGTATTAAGTCAAATATGGCACTGTGACGTACAGTACCTATACGATTTCGATTTTTAAATTGTAAGCACTACCTCGTTATCTGCACATAATCTGGTAATAAAAATAATACAGTTTGTATGTCAGATGAAAGGGGGGGGGGGATTTAGAATTATCAAGCTCTAATTCCAATCTAATTCACAGTTTTCCCTAAAACGGTAGTTAGTCAAACGGCATTTTTAGGCATGTGATCAGAGCATGCGTTTCGTATCCAAAGCGCAAAAATACCAAGACCAAACTACATCACTAAAACATGGTTTTAAGTTAAATATGGCACTGTGACGTATAGTACCTATACGATTTCGATTTTTAAATCGTAAGCACTACCTCGTTAGCTGTTGTGACATCACATAATCTGGTAATAAAAATAATACAGTTTGTATGTCAGATGAAAGAGGATCATGCGTAAAAGTTGACTACGTTAGCATCATCAGGTTATATAAACCAGTATTTTCTATGAAAAACTGAGGAAGCGAGTACAATTGCAACTTTCTGCCGACGTTAAAAAAAACGAGCATTACGAAAATCTCTGGTCAAAATTACGACCTATTTCCGAATTGATGCTGCTAAGAACTACTTGACTTGACGGCCAGATCCGCTTTGTTGGAACGTGTTTTAGATACGCCGAGTTGTATGATTTTAATCGTGCAAATCTACAAAACAAACTAAAGTTGGCTTAAATCTAATTCTAGTTTGAATTCCAATTTAATTTCTAGTTTTTAAGAAAGTAGTAATTCTAATTCTAATCTAATTTGCAAACAATAAAATGCTCTAATTTTAATATAATTTAAATAAAAAGAAAAAGAAAATCTAGTTGTCCACATCTGATTAGAATAGCCACGTATTAGTTTGTACCTCCACTGTAAGGTGGGCGGCTTGTTGCAGTGAAGATGCTGGTACTCCATGTTTTCAGGAGTTTTTAATGTATGTAGTGATTGGAGAACAATCGGGGGGGGGGAAAAAAACTGAGGAAGCGAGAACAATTGCAACTTTCTGCCGACGTTAAAAAAACAAGCATTACGAAAATATCTGGGCAAAATTACGAACTATTTCCGAATTGATGCTGCTAAGAACTGCTTGACTTGACGGCCAGATCCGCTTTGTTGGAACGTGTTTTAGATACGCCGAATTGTATGATTTTAATCGTGCAAATGTACAAGTTCAAATTTAAAACGAACTAAAGTTGGCTTAAAATCTAATTCTAGTTTGAATTCCAATTTAATTTCTAGTTTGAAAGTAGTAATTCTAATTCTAATCTAATTTGCAAACAATAAAATGCTGGGGGGGGGGGGGGGGGGGGGGGGGGGGGGGGGGGGTGGTCATGCCATTATCAGTGATATGAATGGTCACATCAGTTATAATCAAATAAAAAATCAGAATCAATAAAACAAAACAATAAAAAAGGTGCTAAGCAAGCGTCGCGTGAAAACAAAAAATGTAAAAGGTGCGCAGCAGTGAACATTGCGTGTTTTTAAAATCCGCCGTTGACACGAAAATTAATTCCAGTATACTTTCGATATTGAAAATTTTTTCGATGAAAACGTATTGTGTCAGGATCTGAACCCACAACCTTGTGGACAGATGAAGACATAGTTAACCACTCGGACATATGATGTGTAACACACGTTTGTTTGTTTACAGGAACCGGTAAATTGTGTGCAAACCATAAGTTTCTGTGTCAAACAGATCATTGCGTCTCAGCGGGGTTGAAGTGTCATCTTTGGGTCGTCTGTGACAATCATAAGGTTAATTGCAATGGCAAGTTTGAATTTGTTTTAAGCGGTCGAAGCTGTCTTCAGCTGCAGTCAAGTTAGATTCACAAGTGAATCGGTCGAAGCTTTATTGCGTAGCGGCGCCAAGTCCGAGACGTGCTCGGAACGTTTAAGTGATAGATAGTGAGGTCGCTACAAGTTGGAGATGTGAATTTGATTTCTTTTTGTTACATTGATTTATCCACAAGGCAAAACAAAGTAGCATCAATTTAACTCTATTCTTTGTTGCAGGAAACTGTGCAGGTGACGAATTCGAATGTCAATCTGGATCCTGTATTCCTCTCGATTGGAAATGTAACAGAAGAATAGATTGCGCTGACGAGGATGACGAAATCAATTGCACGAGTAATTGACAAATTAATTTATTTTTAGATTAGGAAAAAAAGTAGCATCATAGTCTGTAGCCAAAGCATGCAAAAAGGAAAATCTTTTACTGTTTTCTGGTACATGCAGAAAATGACATGCAGCAAAATTAAAGTGTTTTAAAGCAGTTTACTTCCAGTATTTCAAAAAGTTAACTTCGCCTCTCGTAAAGTATTTGATATGCACTAAATATGTACATTCTAAGCTGGATAGAAAACTTATTATTTCGTTTTCATTTATAACTTTTTTATTTTTTATTTGGCTGGGTAGGGGTTTATTTATCAATGTAAATGAGATTTTAATTGTGATCACAAGATACTGAAATATGTGTTAAATTTTGCAAAATAAATTTGAAACCATTGTTTTCGTTGCCTTACGCGTTTACGATATTCTGCACTTCTAGTTACTAAATGTTGCCGATATCATGAGTTCCAGTGCCTTCCCTCTATGGAATGCAAACCGATTGAGTTTATGTGCAAGACAAACGTTTGCCCAGCTGGTGACGTCACTCCCGTATGCGATGGTAAGATTTTTATGATGAAACGGTAGATGGAGCATGCTTGTTTGATGTTAACTGCTTAGGAAAATTTCACATTATTAAAAACCTTGATCGTGATTCGTCCCAAGGAGGTGCCTAGGTTTAAAAATAGATGGCACATGTTCGTGTAATGTTAACTGCTTGGTTTAGTTTTACATTTTCGCCTAACAGAAGAAATTTTTGATATTTTCTGTTTTCAAGTGTTCTAAAAAAGTTGTTGTCCCAGGTCATAATGAGCCAAAATTGAACACATGTCAAACACTGTAGTTTCTTTCTAGCATAATGTGCAGGACTAGGCACAACAGACGCAGAACTGTAAAATCGCATCAACACTTTACAGGCAATACAATATGGATCAATTCAACTCTGTCCTTGTTGTAGGAAACTGTGCAGCTGGCGAATTCTAATGCCAATCTGGAGCCTGTATTCCTCGATCTCACCGCTGTGACCATGGATGGGATTGTGACGGTGGAGATGATGAGAGAGGTTGTCTTCTTCATGAATATGAAACGGGCAAGTTTTATGCCAAAAAGTCCAAAAATCTCACAAGTACATTCGTGCATGTAACAAGCACTGTAGTTGACTGCACAAAGTTTGTTAGTAAACCCACTTTAAGTTGTAAAGTCGTACTTGTTACAAGCGCTATGGTTGACTGCACGAAGCTTGTTAGGAAACCAGCTTTAAGAGTGTAAAGTCGTGAATGTAACAAGCGCTATGGTTAACTGCACGAATCTCGTTAGGAAATCCGCTTTAAGCATGTAAAGTCGTGCCTGTAACAAGCGCTATAGATGACTGCACAAAACTATTTAGTAAACCCACTTAAAGCATGAAAAGTTATGATAGTAACAAGCGCTACGGTTAACTGCACGAAACTGGTTGGGAAACCCTCTTTAAGCATGTAAAGTCGTGCATGTAACAAGCGCTATAGATGACTACACAAGACCCTATAGTAAACCAACCTTGAGCTTGTAAAGTTTAGCAATATTACATTTGTTTTCTTTCCATGCAGTTTTGGATAACTGCACAGCACATGAGTTCAAATGCGGCCCTAGATGCGGTCACATTGCCGCTGCCTGCACAGAGCCTACGTGTCACGCTGATTTCGCTGACGAGTGTTTTGGTAATAAACCGTAAATGATATTAACTTCTTTTAAAAAAAGTTTATTGCATGTTTAACAATTTGTATGTGTTGGGACAAGTGGGGGGGGGGCCATAGTGGACGCTATGTAACGTTTCATAGTAAATATACCTGTACAAAGTCAGTAGGCGTTGTTTAACCAAACGTTAGAAAAAACAACAAGTTTATGAACAAGACTAGCTTTTAAATCATTGCGTATGAATTTCTTTTTTGTGGCATGTTTCATTAAGTCGTTTGTTCCTGGAATTAAAATTTATTGTTAATGGCATTTCTACATTTAACTAACAAAAGCCTAAAAACAAAATTAGGCATTTTTCATGGCATTCTTACATTTAACTAACCAAAGCCTAAAAACAAATTTTCGCATATTTGTGCTTGATTATCACGTTTTTCTCATTTAACTATCACAGGAGATGGGGGGGGGGTTATAGTGGACGCCATGTAACGTTTCATAGAAAATCTACATGTACAAAGTCATTAGGTGTTGTTTAACCAAACGTTAGAAAAAACAACAAGTTTATGAACAAAACTAGCTTTTAAATCATTGCGTATGAATTTCTTTTTTGTGTGGCATGTTCCATTAAGTCGTTTGTTCCTGGAATTATAATTTATTGTTAATTTTTATGGCATTCTTACATTTGACTAACAAAAGCTTAAAAACAAAATTTTGGCATATTTTTTCTTGATTATCACGTTTTTCTCATTTAACCATCACAGGAGATTGTGGACTTGACGAGTATCAATGCCGATCTGGTTACTGCCTTCCACAACAATATGTATGCGATGGTTATCACGATTGTTTTGACTTTGACGATGACGAAGCCAATTGTACTTCTCCAGCACCAGGTTTGATTTAACCCAGTGTGCTGTATTTTTATGTGGTATACATGTACGTTGATTATAAGGCTATTTTTAACCCAATATGATAAATTGTAACCTCATTTCGATGCACACATTGAGACTTTAAGTGGGCCACCAACCAGCTTCAGAATCACCAACCTGTCGCATGAAGGTTGCTCTAAACGGGGGGGGGGTTGTATTTTTTATGTGGTATACATGTACGTTGATTATAAAGCTATTTTTAACCCAATATGATAAATTGTAACTTAATTTCGATGCACACATTGAGACTTTAAGTGGGCCATCAACCAGCTTCAGAATCACCAACCTGTCGCATGAAGGTTGCTCTAAACATTCTATCAGATAGAAATAGCTGTGATTAGAACCACGAACCCTGCGATTGTAAGGCGGTTGCGCTAACCACTGGGTCATCTTGGAGGCCGAGCTGGGATTAGAACCACCAACCTTAGGATGGCATGGCATGGCAGTTACACTAACCACTGGGTCATCTATAGCAGTGCTCTTCAACCTTTTTGGGCTTGGTGAACCCTTAAAGTTGTTGTGGCGAACTCATGCACCCTGTTTACTTAAAAAGGTTAACTGAGATAAAAGCGATATGAAAAATCATTATGCATATCATCATGTCAATCAAACTGAGCGAAATTAGATGATTGCCAACCTCTGTATTTCCATGATATTTTATTAACATTGCTGCACAGACTAAGTGGCAACTTACCAAGAATCATATTCTTCTATTAACTATTTGCTGCGTATGCTGTTACCCGCTACCTGTAAATCGTTTGTTTAATTTTTATATCTCACATTCAAACTTGATTTCATCAGAACTGTCCTTCTGGGGGGGGGGGGTGTGGACCTGACGAGTATCAATGCCGATCTGGATACTGTCTTCTACAAAAATATGTATGCGATGGTTATCACGACTGTTTTGACTTTGACGATGACGAAGCCAATTGTACTTCTCCAGCACCAGGTTTGATTTAACCCAGTGTGCTGTATTTTTATGTGGTATACATGTACGTTGATTATAAGGCTATTTTTAACCCAATATGATAAATTGTAACCTCATTTCGATGCACACATTGAGACTTTAAGTGGGCCATCAACCAGCTTCAGAATCACCAACCTGTCGCATGAAGGTTGCTCTAAACATTCTATCAGATAGAAATTATTAGAACTACGAATCCTGCGATTGCAAGGCGGTTCCGCTAACCACTGGGTCATCTTGGAGGCCGAGATGGAATTAGAATCACCAACCTTAGGATGGCATGGCAGTTGCACGAACCACTGGGTCATCTATAGAGCCTGTATGACATAAGGAAAATCAATCTTGTATTAAAAAAAAACATTTTGTTTGCTCTTTTAGTGATCACAACCAACTGTACAACATCCGGAGTTTCGGCGAGGTATGTTCTAAACCAGTGGTGCTCAAACTTTAATGGACCTAAAAGTAACTCTAAAAGTAACTTTTTAGCCTCGTGGCCCCCTTAGAGTAACACTGTAAGACCCATATGGCACTCTTAACCAAGAAAATGTCAAATTCGTGTTGGAGTTCGGGGCCCTTGTTGAGAACCACTGTTCTAAACCAACAATATCTTTTGTCAGTAAAGTACCACTAAGTTATTTTTCGCAAATGGAAAATGGAAATTGTGCAATTAGGTTTTCTTTTTGATTCCTGTTTCTATTCCACTTTCGTCTTTTTCGCAGCCTGTCAGGAAGTTACGTCCGATCTTTGCTCCCCGGAGCCGGTGAACAGCTCGAAATGATAGATGACGATTCGACGCCACTGGACAATTGCTTTGCAGTGAAGGACAATCTGACTGACGAGTATAACATGAATTTCCCAGAAGGAATTGGACAATGCTCAGCAAACCTTACAGTAAGATTGTCAATGTCGCTAAAAGTGGGTTGAAATTCCTAATCATTGCCAGTTATTGGTCATATTGAGTCCGCTGAAAATGCCTATCTACACATTTTTTTGTTTAATTCCAGGAGAGCAGCACCGAAATTGTGGTAACCTACAAAGTCTCGCTTGGTTTCTCTGCTCACTCGTCGCCACAAATTATAACACGCAACGGGGAATCGGCAGTCGTGGTGTTTCAGTGCGCTTACAATCGTTCAGGAATAGCGACAATGAATCAACCTTTGGTGGCAATGATCAGGTTTGAGATTTGTACATTTCCCTTTTATCGCATTTATGTCACTTTTAATTGGCTGAGGAACTAGTATAACCTACTGTCATATAAAAAGGAGTACTCAGTTATCGTATGTGAGCATAATGCGTTATACTTTACTTTACGAAAACGGTTACGTTGTTTCCGTTTGCAGAATAAAAAATGTTTTACTGCTTACCGTACTGACAAATATTAACCAGTTAAATCCTCTTGTGCAGCCACGTTGAGGTGGATTTAGGCAAAACAACGTCATCATTCACCATGGAAATGGCTCGTTACACATCGGACAGTTTTACTACAATTGAAACTGAACAAATGATAACAATTGGATCCCCTGTTTACATTGGTGTCAACATCGATGTGGAGGCTGACACCAACTTGGTTTTGCAGGTATAATGTCACATAAACACACTTAAAATACCCTACGATAAAAACCACCAACCCTTTTTTATTACTTTAAATGGTTAGGGAATAGACTGTATTCTGGTGGACGCTGAGAATGAAACTGAAATCGTTATCCTGTTGTCATCGGAGGGTGAGCGCTTGTAATTCAGTGACGAAAGTTCGACTTCAACTTAATTGTTTTTCACAGTTGTGTCGCGCCTGATCCCCTTAAAGTGGGTGGGAATGTCATCTACAATGTGACCGACTCTCGCAAGTTTGGTTTCTCATTTTTGGGATTTAGCTGGTTTGGTGTCCAAGACTCGGACCAGGAGATATGGCTTAGGTGCAGAATGAATATCTGCAAACAAACGGAAGACAACGACTGCAAAATGGTATGCGAGTTTTTCGGATCTCTTTTTGAATCTCTTTGAAGTTAGATGATTGTCAACCTGCGTATTTCCATGATACTTTATTAACATTGCTGCATAGACTAAGCCAAGAATCATATTCTTCTACCAAGAATCATATTCTTCTATTAACTATTTGCTGCGTATGTTGTTACCCGCCACCTGTAAATCGTTTATCTCACATTCGAACTTGATTTCATCAGTATTGTCCTGGGCCGATACCTGATATTCCAGTCAAAAGATCAATCCCAGTTGATACTGATGANTTTTGTTTTATTCAACTTTTTGATTTCGTTATGTTACTGTGTATCAGTTTGTCGGCATGTGAAATCAACTGTTTTCTTTTAAAATACTTTTTCCACGGTTTGTTTGTACTATAAATGATATTAGTTTGCTCTTTTTGCTATTTTAACTTTAGTATATTACTGTAAATTTGTGATGTGTGGTTATTTGTGCATGTGTCAATTGAAAACCTGTTACTATATGAACTCTCATAACCCAGTGTTTTTCAACTAACACTCCACAGATCTGTGCCAATCCACAAACATTTTGTTACAATCCACCAACAACTGTTTGCTATATAGGCAGCATTTAAACTAAGTAGTACTTTTATATTTTACAATATATCTTTTGAAGCAGGGATTTTGTGTAGATAGGCAATATTGNACACCTGAGATTGACTCCCACAATTCCCTGCAAACTGCTGAACCAAATCACAGCATTTCAAAACGTAGCAGTTTGTTTTGTCAAATGCGTCGCGAAGAAGTAGTTTTGCCTTTCTTGGTATATAGCGACATCTTGTGGATTGTGATAGGTAACAAACTTCCGCTATGTGGCGCAATAAATTAGTGGAATTGTTATAACTTTCTACAGGTGAAGCGCTTGGCCAAACAAACCATAGGCGAATTTACAGATTCCCCCCCCCCTTTTATGTTATTGGCGGATTTAGAATATTAATGATGTAAATAGGATTGATGTAAAAGTATTTGTACTAACTTGTCTATTTGTGTGAAACACACGATAGTGTTTCCAAGTGTTCCCTGCAACACCTGAGATTGACTCCCACAATTCCCTGCACACTGCTGAACCAAATCACAGCATTTCAAAACGTAGCAGTTTGTTTTGTCAAATGCGTCGCGAAGAAGTAGTTTTGCCTTTCTTGGTATATAGCGACATCTTGTGGATTGTGATAGGTAACAAACTTCCGCTATGTGGCGCAATAAATTAGTGGAATTGTTATAACTTTCTACAGGTGAAGCGCTTGGCCAAACAAACCATAGGCGAATTTACAGATTAACGTAAACTCACCGATATTTGACCCGGGCTTATCCCGTGGTTGCGTCTTGTAATAAATCATCACCAGTATGTGAATACGACTAGGGAGTTTTTCTAGAGGTGATTCTATTCTTCAGAAGCAAGCAAGTGGTTAGAATTTGAATTGAGTGTTTTTCGCTTGGTAAAAGAAAATACAACGACAAAGGCACCAAGCCGGAAATAGCTGCGCAACATTAAAACGTTATGGAGTGCATGAACAGTGGAGGACACCATCGGTGGATAATGGCTAAACGCGCTGCAGCTACAACATATCCAAAATTGATAGAAAACGCGATAGTCTGACAGGAAAGAACAATCCTGGTCGCTTTTGACGGAGGAAAATAAATTCAAAAACGTTACCTACTGGTTATNAGCGAGGTACTTTATTGGACCTTATTTGTTAAGTACATACGCGATAAAGCGACAGTTATGTGTGTGTGTGAAGACGTTTACTTTGCTGTCTGCCTTCGTATTAACATTTTCTATTGGTCTGTTTGTACCAATGTGAAAATGACCGGCAAAGCAGTTATTATTTTAAACAAATTAGCAGTAATAATGGGGTCTCATCCGACTTAAGTCACATTTTTGGAAAGCTTGACTTGAGTCTACTCAGCTGTGAAAAGACTTGGCTTCACTTGGTATACCAACAAAACACAAAATCTTTTACCAGATAACCGGTTCAGTTGGCTTTAACCAAACAATACCAAAACTTTACTGTCCGATTTGTATGGATTTTTGTTGGTATACCGAGTATATATATTTTATATTTTTGAGGTCATTTCATCCTCGACCATATTTTTTAGGTTGCGAAATCGTATTGATAACTTTGTAACATTCAAAAATTAAACTACTCCCTACGAAAGTTTTCCTGTCGCGATATGTGGAATTGATATTACCTAATTTCATAGGATTACAACGCCTATGATTGATTCAAAGCCCGTTTGTTACGTCACGGACAAGACTGCAAGTGTTGATTGTGCGCAAACAATTGCCTTCCTGGGTTACTTATGACGTAATATACAAGCATTGCTCGTAAGATGAGACTAACTATACCAGGGGACGGCAACCCCCGAAACGCATGTCAAGGTTGGCAGTTTTGGCACGCTAGGTGCTGTTATGTGGCACGCCAACCGATTTGCGTGTTTATATTGAAGCAACAATTTCTCCTGTTGCACTGCTTGTTTAGTTTTTAGCATGCCATGGTCTTAAAATTCAGCCTTTGGCACACGTCGCCTAAAACGTGACCGACCCTTGAAATATACAGTTTAACATTCGCATAACCAGATTTTGGGATTTAAGAAATACCATGTTTGGCGCTGAAAAAAGTTTTTAGTGACCCGTGGTTTAAGCGAAAACAGTACATGTCGAGACCAGTATTGGGGGGGGGGCATTATTTTTTCATGAGCTCCATGTTTTAATTTGTAGCAAGGAGTCTATTGTCATTCCTTTCACTTTCGTTCTACTTCCCCAACAGTAATGAATATGACGCGTGAGCTGTTTATAGTTCCATGAACTCTTTCCATTGTTACGTATTGTGCATTCATAAATACCCGCCAGGTTTCGAAAGTTAAACAAATTCAATGAAGTCAACTTCCTGACCAAGACGCTCNAGTGCGGCTAGCTTCTTTTGGTGAATAAACGTATTAAACGCTTGATCATCAGCACACAAATAATGTTCAAAGGGGGGCCCAGAAATTGACTTGCACCAGCATATTTTTTTCTCTTCAGGGCCCTGCCTAGGTCTGTAAGCTGAATAACAAACTATTACAAAGGTAGTCTGTATGTAGCTTTATGTGTGTATTGAGTTCATTGAAGTAGTGATCAGCTTTGTAGAATAAGTTTAATGGTAAAAATAACGGCCCAAGTAGATGTAAAAAGCGACATGTTTTATATTGCTTTATAAACATTTCGGCAAATGCTCTGCCATCATCAGTGATGTGTAACTGTTGTGGCCTTCATATCACTGATGATGGCATGAGCATATGCAGAAACGTTTGAATTATTAAGCATGTCGCTTTTTACGTCTTTTTGGGGGGGGGGGCGACCAAGGCGCTCTCAAATGTGCTGCTATTTTATGATGCATCTCTAGTACTTGTGTGGCTGATGTATCATGGAAGTATTGAGTATGGAAGTGTTAATAGCTTATAGCTAGGTCTGTAAGCTGAATAGCAAACTATTGCAAAGGTAGTCTGTATGTAGCTTTTATGTGTGTAATGAGATCATTGCAGAGTGATAAGCTTTGTAGAATAAGTTTAATGGTAAAANATACCATGTCTTGGGGCTGAAAAAAGTTTGTGGTGACCCCTGGTTTAAGGGAACACAGCACATGTCCAGACCAATATTTGCTTTTGAGCGTTTACTTTGCTGTACGAACGCTATAGTGCATGCAGTAAAATATAGGAATTTTAGGTTTTTAAAACTCTAAAGGTTTGACGTTATTGTCCAAGCTGTTTAATGAGTGCGGCTAACTTGCTTTTGTTTGTTCTTTTGGCGAATAAACGTATTAAACGCCTGATCATCAGCACACAAATAGTGTTCAAAGGAGGGCCCAGAAATTGACTTGCATCAGCATATTTTTTCTCTCTCCAGGGCCCTGCATGCAATCTAGATGATCTGACAGCGATAAATTCAGTTGATTTCGTATTAAAATAGCACCGTATGTGAGTGTGACCATTGAGGTTAATCAAAACATTTACAACGTTGCGGACCTTGAATGTTTTTATTTGCATTACATTACTTTCGAAAAAAAATTGACGAATATATTTTTTTCCATTATGAAGGAAATCTAATTAAAACACACTTGAACTTTGCATGGATACGGCCCTTCATATCGTCAAGTTGCGGAGCAATAAATTATAAGCAGTGAGCCTTCTCCAAACTCTCTCTAGCACTCCCTCGTGTTTTAATGTGTAGTGCAGTGCAGAGCTCGGTGAATTTTATCATATTGCATTACGTGGATCACTGAGATAAGAATCATCGACTTTGCAGCTTTCAACAGTTCGGTCGTGGCGATCCACTTTATCTTTACAAAATTAGCGTCAAGGTAAGACTTATTGAAAATGTTGTAATTTGCTGCTAAACCGTAATTACAAAGCAACTTTAACATAAAATCTACCA
>QLIY01001897.1:468-26642 GCA_003260075.1 Phallusia mammillata
AGGGTGGTGTTCCTGGGGTGAAAGTTCCATCAGCAATATTTGGAGGGTCATCACATTCTGAGAAAGAATCAGATTTGAAATTAAACAAACAGCAAACATGAATTCAGGAAAAGGTAAATTTTCAAAAACTTTTGTCATAAATATTTTCTTAATGAGACGGAGAACTCTGTAAAACTATTATGTTCAGTTAATGTTTGAAAACTCGGTACAGCACAACAACAAAGATAGTTTAGCATAAAACAGATAGTAAAAATAATAGGTTGAGATCTCATAGGAGATGGAACACTAACAAAGTAAACAACATTCTTTCTACTTTCGGAAGTCTTGTTTGGTTTAAAGAATTGCAGAGGCCTGATTACATCATTAATGTAAAATCTAAAGAAAACTGAAAAAGGAATCTAGAAAGTGCCTTTTACAATATTAGTTCAATTTATCTTGCCGCTCCAACATCAACATTCCACACATCCATTCATCACCCTCCGTCCCTTTCCCTTTTAATTATTAAGTGAACAGTACCGGGTCAAGTGACTCGATGGCCAATGTTTGGCTCTCACTGACCCAGTAGCGCAGTTACTATGTTTGTTTTGTTTATGCAATTGTTCAAATTTCAAAGCGTGACAAATAAGACATTGAATTATCTCTTTAAACAAATTTCCAGGTGAAAAGTCTGTCAGGAATAATTTATTGGATGTTGCATTTCAAAATAAAAACAAAAACAAGTGTTTCTTGGGATTGCAATTACCAGTGATGTAAGATTGAAGTAGATATAAATGAAGATAAACACAATTATTATTGAGTGAAAAATGTTATTACACTGCTACATCTAGAATCAATCCAGTTTCTTTTATTTATGCCCAAGTCAGTGAAACAACCAACATCGCGCTATTGTCTGCCAAACCATTCTGAAAATAAAACAAATATTTCTAAAATTTTCACCTATCAAAACACAGGCTGGTCCAGCACTCCATCTTCCATCTGCTTCACATGTAATTGTAGGAGGTCCCTCAAGTACATGTGTAGTACCATCAGTGCAACTATATGTGATTGTATCGGTTGGTGTGTAGGGTGGTGTTCCTGGGGTGAAAGGGGGGGGGGGGGGGGGGGGGGGGGGGGGGGGGGGGGGGGGGGGGGGGGGGGGGGGGGGGGGGGGGGGGGGGGTAAAAAAAATTTCAGAACTTTTTAGACATATCAGTAATTCTAACATTGTGTTAAAGCCTGTACGCATATTAATTTATAATTTATTAACAAAACAATTTATTTCTTGTAACTTTAGGATATCTTGAAATTTAGAAAGGTGTAATCTAAAATTAAAACAATTGTTTTTCTGCTAAAGACAAGCTGAAGGGTCAATGTGTGAATTCAATCATATAGTTTTTCTAGCTGATTATATCAATTTTGGTCCTAACTGGACTGAACAACAACAAAAAAAACTTTGTATTAGAAAACAGTTACATGATAATGAAACAACAAGCACTAATGCACATTAGAAAACTGAAATTTAACATTTTTGTGGAGAAAACATCTCAGTTTGACAGTAAAACATCCATGCTTTTTTAAAGTCTTAATCGTGAATTCCATGTTATTACAGACCAAGTTCCACACAATAAACTATCATAGGGGGGGGGGATGCCTAATGATGTTGTGTGTTATTGCATATTTAGCTGAACTCCTGAAAAACACATGGTAAAAGGGAGTCACTATTAACTACAATTGTTTGTGACACAATAAATGAACTAAGAGATTAAACATCAGAGGTAAACATATGCGTTAAAGATCAAAACTGGTTTGAAGTTGCAAAACTTTACTGTAATGAAAGTTTCAACATTGGAATAAAAAAGTCATTGGTTAAAACATTGAAACATGGATAGCTGAAAAATATAGAAAACATTTTAAAACATTAAACTTCTGACTACATTTCAAGTCAACCGGGTGGGTTTTATTCAGGGGATAGTTCAGCCAACACAGAACAAGCATGATATTTGTTTTCGTAACAGCATACCGATTGCAACACACACTGGACCAGAAGTCCATCTTCCATCTGCTCCACATGTAATTGTAGGAGGTCCCTCAAGTGAATGTGTAGCAGTATCAGTGCAACTGTATGTGATTGTATCTGTTGGTGTGTAAGGTGGTGTTCCTGGGGTGAAAGTTCCATCAGCAATAGTTGGAGGATCATCACATTCTGAAAATGAATCAGATTGTAAGTCAAACAAACAACAAACAAAAACTGGGAAAAAAGAATTTAAGAAAAGTATTTTCCTCACTGAGAGCTCTGTAAAACTATTGGGTNAACTTTTAAAAAGTATTGTTTGTATTGTTTTTGCATCACGAATGTCAAATAATTACAAAAGCAGTAAAAATGAACAAAAAATACTTTCAATTTAATCTCTTGCTTTGACCTAGATATTGTCGTCCAAGGTCAGTTTTTAAACTCCAATTTTCCTAGAAAGCCTTAACAGTTGTATTACAGACACTATAAATTAAAAAGCAATTTGCTGCAAAAGTATGCACAACAAAACATTTTTCAAGTAACTTCGCTTCGCCAAATGAGTACCTCTCACGATGCAGACGCTAAAAGACCATTTGACCTTTTGACAGCAATTTTAATAGCATGCAGTTATTAGTGTTCAACAATACTGTTTTGTCAGTAGTTCATATTTGACTTAAGTATTAAATCTGGAACTTAGTTTTCAAAAATAAAGAAGCTACATTACAAAGAAGAATCGTTTTTAACCGTGTTCGTAATACCTGCAAGCAGATTTTCAGTGACCCATGGTCATGCCATGGCCATGTTGATATTGAGAATTAAAAAAAAACACTTATCTTTCAATAAGTCAAGTTTATTTTTTATCTTTATGTTAATCAACACCGTTTTGCTTGACATGTGCGAATCCTAAACATGTTATTCGAGATTAAATCATGTCAGGTGAATCCAAAGAAAAGTTAAACAAATCTTCATGACACCTTACATTGCACCAAATAAGAAAGAATGAAACTTCTAGATTATGTACGGTAGTCCGTAGAGTCGTTCAAAAATTAATGTTTTGGGGCCTGTGGGTGAACTGCTGGGTCATTCGGGGTCAAATTACAGAAGGATCAAATGTGAATTAATAGCTAACATCTGTCCAAATTTGAATAAAATTGAAAAACTCTTTCTCGACCAAACGAGCATTACAAACCAGCTTTAGAAATAAAAAAGGAAAAAAATATGAACAAAAACAATATGTGTCCCTCCAGGGAAGATGACCCATAATTGGGCAAAAGCTATATTCGAAAAACGCAAGCTAGAAATGTTTTCTTATTACTGCTGAGAGTTCTGCACAACAAGCAGGTTTAATTGACATAGGCAGAATCGATGCAGCACAACAGTAATAGTAGTTTAGATCATAGAAGATACAGTTCTAAAATGTTAACTAACTTTCTTCTGTTTTTGTAATTTTTGCCATGGTACATAAATCAGCAGCAACATGACAGCAGAAGTAACAGAAAAAATAAAAGCAATTTGAAAAGCTTTATCCAGCAAGTGTCTTTATAAACTTTAGCGTTTTAGGAGAGAAAAAAAAACATGTTATCACATTGCTATGTACAAAACCAATCTTGTTTCTTTTACTTGTCCAAGTCAATGTAATAACAAAAATGCATGATACCACACTAGTTTAAAAGCAAAATAAATATAGTTTACAAACAAACCTATCAAAATACAAGTTGGACCAGCACTCCATCTTCCATCTGCTCCACATGTAATTTTAGCTTCTCCCTCAAGTGAATGTGTAGTACCATCAGTGCAAGAGTATGTAATCATATCACCTGGTGTATAGGGAGGTGCTGGGGTGAAAGTTGCATCGGGGATAAGTGGAGGGTCAGCACATTCTGAAATAAAGTCACATTTTAAATCAATCAAACAACAAATGTGCCTAAAACAAAATATAAAACAATATGTGTGAAATATTTTCCTTTGGAACCAAAACTGCTGCTAAACTCTTCGTGGAAATAAAATGACAGATTTGGAACAGCACAATTTAAAAAAAATAGTTTAGCGCAAAACACAAAATGCAATAGTTTAAAAAGTTTAAGAAATAGTTTAAAGTATGATAAGTTATACAGTACTAACACGGTTACTAACTACTGCTGAAACATTTTGTTTGATTTAAACACTGCTAAAGCACAATGATGTGACAAACAAAAATTTAGGTAAAAAGAATTCAGGTAAGTATCCAGCAACGGTGTTCTAAAATGGTAATTTTATTTAAATACAAACATTTTTTTGGAATTTCACTGATTATAATTACAGAACAATGTAAAGGGAATAAGCTACAACAAAAATATTCTAGTTTCTTTCATGCATGTCCCATTAAAGTCAAACATTTATCACATTAGTTCTGTTAAAGCATGCGGGTAGGTAGAACAAACACATTTTGCAGGTATTTTGTTTCCTAAGAATACCTATCAAAACACAGGTTGGCCCAGAACTCCATCTTCCATCTGCCTCACATGTAATTGTAGGAGGTCCCTCAAGTGTATGTGTAGTAACATCAGTGCAACTGTATGTGATTGTATCGGTTGGTGTGTAGGGTGGTGTTCCTGGGGTGAAAGTTCCATCAGCAATAGATGGAGGGTCATCACATTCTAAAAAAGAATCAGATTGTAAGTCAAACAAACAACAAACAAAAACTACGAAAAAAAATTTAAGAAAAGTATTTTCCTCACTGAGAGCTCTGTAAAACTATTGGGTTCAGTTGACATTTGAAAATGTGTTACAGCACAACAACAAAGATAGTTTAGCATAAAACAGATATTAAACGTAATAGCTTAGGACTATACAGAAGATGCAAACTAACAATGTTAAAAACATTCTACTATTTTTGGCAGTTTTGGTTTGGTTTGAAGAATAGCAGAAGCCTTATTTTGTCAATACAGACGAATCCGGTTAATCACATCATCATTTGCCAAGGGTATTTGATGCGATTAACCGGATTATGCGATAATCCGGTTGCTATGTAAACAGTACACGCCGTTAACAAAAGTGCTTACTTTCACTTCCCCAGCTGAAACAAAGTTGCAGTGACGCTCAACTGTGGCAACGGAGCAGTATTTTCTNTAGAAGATGCAAACTAACAATGTTAAAAACATTCTACTAGTTTTGGCAGTTTTTGTTTGGTTTGAAGAATAGCAGAAGTCTATTTTTGTCAATAATACAAAAATCCAGAGAAAAATAGAAAGATGACCCAGATAGTGCCCTTCATAATATAAGTTTAATTTATTTATTTAAAAAAAATTTCAGGTGGAAAGTCCATCAAAAAAAATTATTGAGTGTTTCATTTCAAAATTAAAATCTAAACAAGTTTTGTTGGGATTGCAATTATCAATAATGTAAGATTGAAGTAGATATAAATTAAGTTAAATACAATTATTATTGAGTAAAAATGTTATTACATTGCTACATCTAAAATCAATCTTGTTTCTTTTATTCATGTCCAAGTCAGTGAAACAACNTCATGTCCAAGTCAGTAAAACAACCAACATGCATTCTGTTGGCTGCCAAACCATTCTGAAAAAACAAGAAAATATTTCTAAAATTTTCACCTATCAAATTGCAGGTTGGACCGGAACTCCATCTTCCATCTGCTTCACAAGTAATTGTAGGAGGTCCCTCAAGTGTATGTGTAGTACCATCACTGCAACTGTATGTGATTGTATCTGTTGGTGTGTAAGGCTGTGTTCCTGGGGTGAAAGTTCCATCAGCAATAGTTGGAGGGTCATCACATTCTGAAAAAGAATCAGATATTAAAGTAAACAAACAAAAAACATAAACTGGGAAAATGAGAAAAACTGGAAAAAAAATTTCAAATATTTTTCTTACTAAGACTGGAAGCTCTGTAAAACTATTGGGTTCAGTTGACATTTGAAAATTCGGTACAGCACAACAACAAAGATAGTTTAGCATAAAACATATATTAAAAAGTAAAAGGTTAGGATTACAAAGGAGATGCAAATTAACAACATAAATAACATTGTTCTAACTTTGGAACATTTTTGTTTGGTGTGAAGAATCACAGAAGCCTGATTATGTCATTAATACAAAAATCCAGAGTAAATTAGATAGACGAACCCAGATAGTTCCCTTCATAATCTTAGTTCAATTTTTTAATTTGAACAATTTTCCATGTGGAAAGTTTATCAGAAAAAAATATCGAGTGTTTTATTTCAAAATTAAAATCAAAACAAGTGTTATTTGAATTGCAATTGCCAACAATTCTTATTATTCAGTTAAAATGTTATTACATTGCTACATCTGAAATAAATCTTGTTTCTTTTATTCATGTCCAAGTCAGTGAAACAACCAACATCGCGGGGGGGGGGCGATGTTCCTGGGGTGAAAGTTCCATCAGCAATAGTTGGAGGGTCATCACATTCTAAAAAAGATCAATGTTTCAAAACGAACAAACAAAAGCAAATTACCAAAAAGCTAATTAAAAAAAGCTGCCCTACAAACATTTTGCTAATAGGGATGATATTACTACAAAATGTGAATAAGTTCGTATTAGCAGATTAAGTAAAGCACAAGAGCAAAAAAACAGTAGTTTGGGAAAAGAAAGATGTACAAAGTAGTAGGTTAGTGGTGCCCATTTTTTTCAAATTTGACAAGAGATACAGTACTTACAAGTTTACACACATTTTATCCACCATTGGAACTTTAGATTTAGGTTAAATCACAGCAGAAATAGAAAGTAGGAACAGAACAAAAATATGGGTGCTATTAGCTGTAAAAAAATTATTTCTAAAACGTATACCTATCAAAACACAGGCTGGACCAGCAGTCCATCTTCCATCTGCTCCACATATAATTGTAGGAGGTCCCTCAAGTGAATGTGTAGTACTATCAGTGCAACTGTATGTAATTGTATCTGTTGGTGTGTAGGGTGGTGCTGGGGTGAAAGTTCCATCAGCAATAGCTGGAGGGTCATCACATTCTACAGATCCTAACAACACAAAACTGTAAAATAATTTTCAAAGCTGATTTAATACATTTCATCAAATCCAATGTTTTGCAAAGAACTTCAATACAGTGCTTCCCATATAATCAATACACTACCAACATTCATTTATTCAATTGTCTCATGAATAATATTATTGGGAGACAAATCTACTCAAAATTGACTGTGAAGCCTGTTACATACTTCAATTTTTAATTTATTGTGAAAGCAATTGTATACCGTACATATCTAAAAGTAATTGTTAATCATCGAAGAATTGTTTCTCTGGTAAAGACAAGCAAAGGTTTATTAAATAAATTCAATGATATGTTTTTGGCCTAACAAGTCAATTTTAAAAATTGGGTTCAAACTAGACTGATTAAATGAGAAAGCATTGGGTTAGAAAATAGCTTAGTTATAATCAAACAACAAGCATTATTTAGCAAAAAAAAACTATGCAAATATTCAGATCAGGAAATTGAAATTCAAGGACAATAAAAACATTACACTTTCACAGGAATATTTCTGTGACTTTGTAATGTCGATGAACAATTTTGCAAACCAAAATTTGGCATTAAATAATCTGAAATATGAATAACTGTAAAACAGAAGGAATATTTTGAAAACATTAAACTTCCAACCACAATACAAGTCACTCTGCTATGTTTTATTTATGTCTATGACAAGCCAGAATAAAACTTGGATTCCATTGTTGGCAAACCCTTCCAGAATACAGATTACAAGTTTTTACCATACATACCTATTGCAACACACACTGGACCAGAAGTCCATCTTCCATCTGCTCCACATGTAATTGTAGGAGGTCCCTCAAGTGAATGTGTAGTCGCATCAGTGCAACTGTATGTGATTGTATCTGTTGGTGTGTAGGGTGGTGTTCCTGGGGTGAAAGTTCCATCAGCAATAGTTGGAGGATCACCACACTCTATAGTTTTAATAAAATAAATACAAACAAAACATCAATAAAGGATAAATATTTTGTATAACTCCGCAAAGTAAAGCAAACATACTCCAGTTAATTAAGAACAGGTCCTATTTGATTAAACTTTATTCATGTCCGTACCTATTAAAACACAAGTTGGACTAGCACTCCATCTTCCATCTGCTGCACATGTAATTGTGGGAGGTCCCTCAAGTGTATGTGTAGTACCATCAGTGCAACTGTATGTGATTGTATCTGTTGGTGTGTAGGGTGGTGTTCCTGGGGTGAAAGTTCCATCAGCAATAGTTGGAGGGTCATCACATTCTAAAAAAAACGAATGTTTCGAACCAATCAAAAGACAACGGCAAACTACCAAAGAGCTAATTAAAAAAAACATGTCTTTGCTGAAAGAGATGATATTACTACAAACCATGCTTAAGTTCATATAAGAAGATTAAGTAAAGCACAACAGCAAAAAAGTAGTTTAGCACAAGAAAGCTGTGCAAAACAAAAGGTTAGTGGTGCCCATTTTTGACAAGAGATAGAGTGCCAATAAGTTAACCCACATTTTGTCCACTATTGGAATTTCAGGTTTGGTTGGAATCACAGCAGAAATGTAAATTAGGAACAGAACAAAAATATGGGTGCTATTGGCTGTAAACAAAAATCTTTCTAAAAGGAACTTAAATACAGTGCTTCCCTATAATCCATACATTACCAACATTCATTTATTCAACTGTCTTATCAATAATATTATTGGAAGACAACTCTACAAAAAATTAACTGTGGAGACAATTTCATACTTCAATTTTTAATTCATTGGGAAACAATCCTATATCTTGCATATCCAAAACTCTTTGTTAAGATCGAAGAATTGTGGGGGGGGGGGGGGGGGGGGGGGGGGGGGGGGGGGGGGGGGGGGGGGGGGGGGGGGGGGGGGGGGGGGGGGTAAAGACAAGTATAATGTTTAATAAATGAATTCAATAATAGTTTTTTTGCTTAACATGTCGTTTCAAAATTTGGTCCTAACTGGACTGACAAAATGAGAAAGCATCGTATTATAAAACATGTCATAATCAAACAACAAGCATTACTTGGCAAAAATCAACTGAAATTTTAAACCTCAGTGGGAGGACAATAAAAAAATTCACTTTCAAAGTAATAATTCTGTGTCTTTGTAATGTCAATAAACAATTTAGCAAACTCCATTACCAAAGAGTGAATTGCAATCTTTTAATCATAAATTTCATGTTGTTGCACAAAAAATTATTCAATGAGTTATCATCAGTGAGTTATGACAATCTATGTAATTGAATATTTAGATAAACTAAGAAAAAAACAGTGTAAAAATGCAGTTACTATTAACAATAATTGTTGGTGACTTGAGATATCAACTAGTGTATGAAACACAAGGAAAGCATATAGATTAAGACAAAAATGGGTTTGATAAACACAACATGTTCTCTGCTTTGAAGCAAGTTTTAACTTTGGCATTAAACAAAATTCAGTTAAAAAAACATGAATAACTGTACAATATAGGAAATGTTTTGAAAACATTAAACTTCCAACTGCAATACAAGTCACTCTGCTATGTTTTGTTTATGTCTAAGACAAGCCAGAATTAAACTTGGATTCCATTGTTGGCAAACTCTTCCAGAAAACAGATTAAAGAGTTTTTACCATACATACCTATTGCAACACACACTGGACCAGAAGTCCATCTTCCATCTGCTTCACATGTAATTGTAGGAGGTCCCTCAAGTGTATGTGTAGTACCATCAGTGCAACTGTATGTGATTGTATCTGTTGGTGTGTAAGGTGGTGTTCCTGGGGTGAAAGTTCCATCAGCAATAGTTGGGGGATCAGCACATTCTACAGATCCTAACAATACAAAACAAGCTGTAAAATATATTACGAAGCTTATTTAAAACCTGTCAGCAAATCCAATGTTTTGCAAGAAACTTCAATACAGTGCTTCCCATATAATCCATACATTACCAACATTCATTTATTCAATTGTCTCATGAATAATATTATTGGGAGACAAATCTACTCAAAATTGACTGTGAAGCCTGTTACATACTTCAATTTTTAATTTATTGTGAAAGCAATTGTATACCGTACATATCTAAAACTAATTGTTAATCATCGAAGAATTGTTTCTCTGGTAAAAACAAGCAAAGGTTTATTAAATGAATTCAATGATATGTTTTTTGCCTAACAAGTCGATTTTAAAATTTGAGTCTAAACTAGACTGATTAAATGAGAAAGCATTGGATTAGAAAATAGCTTAGTTATAATCAAACAACAAGCATTATTTAGCAAAAAAAAACTATGCAAATATTCAGATCAGAAAATTTAAATTCAAGGACAATAAAAACATTTCGCTTTCACAGTAATAATTCTGTGACTTTGTAATGTCTATGAACAATTATTTAAACTCACCTTTGGCATTAAATAATTTGAAATGTGAATCAGTGTATAATATAGGAAATGTTTTGAAAACATTAAACTTCCAACTACAATACAAGTCACTCTGCTATGTTTTATTTACATCTAAGACAAGCCAGAATTAAACTTGGATTCCATTGTTGGCAAACCCTTCCAGAATACACATTGAAAGTTTTTACCATACATACCTATTGCAACACACACTGGACCAGCAGTCCACCCTCCATCTGCTCCACATGTAATTGTAGGAGGTCCCTCAAGTGTATGTGTGGGGGGGGGGCTAATTGTTAATCATCGAAGAATTGTTTCTCTGGTAAAAACAAGCAAAGGTTTATTAAATGAATTCAATGATATGTTTTTTGCCTAACAAGTCGATTTTAAAATTTGAGTCTAAACTAGACTGATTAAATGAGAAAGCATTGGATTAGAAAATAGCTTAGTTATAATCAAACAACAAGCATTATTTAGCAAAGGGGGGGGGGAAAATATTTTAGAACTTTTAAGACATGTCAGTAATTCCAAAATTTTGCAAGAATCATAAATACAATGCTTATCATATTATTTGTACCAAGTTCAGCAAAACATTTGTTGCCTAAACGTCCTATGAATGGTTTTATGAGGTGACACAATTAACAAGTAATGAAATGGGAAAGTCTGTACACATTTTAATTTTTAATTTATTACCAAAACATGTTTTTTTTACTATTTTAGGATAGCTTGATAATTAACAAAGGTATCATTTAACATTTAAAGAATTGTTTTTCTGCTTAAGTCAAGCTGAAGGGTTAATGTTTGAATTGAATCATATAGTTTTTCTAGCTTATTATATCAATTTTTTAAGTTTGGTCCTAACTGGACTGGATAACAAAGGAAGCTCTGTATTAGAAATCAGTTATATGTTAATGAAACAACAAGCAATTTTGCAAATCAGAAAACTGATATTTAACATTTTTGTAGTAGAAGAAAAAAAAATTACAGGAACAAATCTGTGCTTTTGTAAAGTGCACAAACAGTTAAGCACATTTCAGTGCAGGAGATTCAAGTATATTGCAATATCTTCATCATGAATTCCATGTTATTACAGACCAAGTTCCACACAATAAACTATCATAACTGCTTGATGATGTTCTGTGTTATTGCATATTTAGCTGAACTCCTGAAAACAACATGGTAAAATGGAGTCACAATTGTTTGTGACACAATAAATTAACTGAAAGACAAAACACTAGAGGAATACATGGATTGAAGATAACAACTGGTTTGGTAATTACAAAACTGTACTGTAACGAAAGTTTTAACATTGGAATGTAGAAATTTTTAGGTAAAACATTGAAACGTGGACAGCTGAAAAATAAAGCAAACATTTTAAAACAATAAACTTCAAACTACAATACAAGTCAAGCTGGTGGGTTTTATTCAAAGGATAGTTCATCCAACACAGAACAAGCATGATATTTGTTTTTTATAACATCCCAGAATACAGATTACAAGTTTTTACCATACACACCTATTGCAACACACACTGGACCAGCAGTCCATCTTCCATCTGCTCCACATGTAATTGTAGGAGGTCCCTCAAGTGTATGTGTAGCAGTATCAGTGCAACTGTATGTGATTGTATCTGTTGGTGTGTAAGGTGGTGTTCCTGGGGTGAAAGTTCCATCAGCAATAGTTGGAGGATCACCACATTCTAAAATACACCAATGTTTTAAATTTTTTTTAAATATTGGCAAATTACCAAAGAGCTATGTAAAAAAAACATTTCATAGAAACATTTTGCTAACAGGCCTGATATTACTAAAAGAATTGATCAAGTTCATTCATTTTAGCAAATTAAGTAAAGCACAACAGCAAAAAAGTAGTTTAGCACAAGAAAGATGTGCAAAGTTATAGGTTAGCGGTGCCCATTTTTCAACAAACAAGCGATACAGTACCAACAAGTTAACCCACATCTTATGTAGTATTGAAACTTCAGGTTTGGTTCAAATCAGTGCAGAAATGTAAATTAAGAACAGAACAACAAATATGTGTGCTATTGTTTGTAATAAAAGGGGGGGGGGCAAATTAACAAACAATAAAACGTGAAAGTCTGTACACAATTTAATCATTAATTTATTACCAAAACATCTTGTTTCTTGCAATTTTAGGATAGCTTGATAATTAACAAAGGTATCACTTAACAGCAAAACAATTGTTTTCCTGTTAAAGTCAAGCTAAAGGGGCAATATGTAAATTCAATCATATGTCTTTTCCAGCCTATTATATCAATTTTTCAGTTTGGTCCTAAATGGACCGATTAACAGAGAAAGCTTTGTATTAGAAAACAGTTATATGATAATCAAACAACGAGCACTAATGCGCATTAGAAAACTGAAATTTAACATTTTGCGGTAGGACAATAAACACTTCTCAACTTCACAGTATAAAATCTGTGCTTTTGTAAAGTCCACAAACTTTTTAGCAAATTCCAGTGCAGGAAATTCAAGTATATTGCAATCTCTTAATCATGAATTCTAAGTTGTTACGGACCAGATTCCACACAATAAACTATCATAACTGCATAATGATGTTCTCTGTAACTGCATATTTAGCTGAACTCTAGAAAACATCATGTTAAAATGGAGTCACTATCAACTACAATTGTTTGTGACCCAATAAATAAAGCCAAAAGACAAAACACTAGAGGAAAACATACGGGTTGAAGATAAAACTGGTTTGATAGTTGCAAAAAAAAACTTTACTGCAATGATAGTTTTAACATTGGAATGTAGAAATGTTTTGTTAAAACATTGAAACATGGAAAGCATAAAAATAAAGGAAACATTTTAAAACATTAAACTTCTGACCACATTTCAAGTCATTCTGATGGGTTTTATTGAAGGGATAGTTCAGCCAACACAGAACAAGCATGCTATTTGTTTTCGTAACATCCCAGGAAATATATTAAATGTTTTTTTAATGCATACCTATTGCAACACAAGCTGGACCAGCAGTCCATCTTCCATCTGCTTCACAAGTAATGGTAGGAGGTCCCTCAAGTGCATGTGTAGCAGGATCAGTGCAACTGTATGTGATTGTATCTGTTGGTGTGTAGGGTGGTGTTCCTGGGGTGAAAGTTCCATCAGTAATAGTTGGAGGGTCATCACATTCTGAGAAAGATTTCAAAATCAACCAAAAAAAAACATATGGAGTGGGCAAAATGAAATTTTGAAAAGCTTTTTGTAAAAATATTTCCTAATGAGACAGAGAGCTCTGTAAAACTATTAAGTTCAGTTAACATTTAAAAACTCAGTACAGCACNAAACTATAAGGTTCAGTTGACATTAGCAGATTAATTACATCATAACAGCATAAATTAGTTTAGCACAGAACTGATAATTGAAGCATTTGGTTAAGGTACAGCTTTTTAATTAAAATCATATGTTTCTTGGAAGTGCAATTATTAGCATACACGGGAAAGTAAATCAAGATAAATACAATCATATTGAGTGAAAATGTTATTACATTACTTCATCTCAAATCAATTTTGTTTCTTTTATTCATGTCCAAGCGAGTAAAACAACAAACAAGCATGCTACTGACTGTCAAACCATTCTGAAAATAAAAAAAAACCTTAATGAAATCTGTACCTATCAAAACACAGGCTGGACCAGCAGTCCATCTTCCATCTGCTTCACAAGTAATTGTAGGAGGTCCCTCAAGTGTGTGTGTAGTACCATCAGTGCAACTGTATGTAATTGTATCTGTTGGTGAGTAGGGAGGTGCCGGGGTGAAAGTTCCATCAGCAATAGTTGGGGGATCAGCACATGCCACTGATGCTAACAAAAAACAACAGCAGTGAAATATATTTCAAAACACTTTCTTTAAGATTTGTTAACAAAAAAACCTTTTGCTGTTACAGCTATAACAACTGATATAAACTAAAGAACACCTCAATATTAATTATCCCCACTTGGTTGACCCAGTATTTGCTCATCTTTTATGCTGCAACAATGAAATGTAAAACAAACTGCATGAATTATACTGTTTGCTACATGTTTTAATCTTTGTCGGCACAATCGGCAAACAAATGATCAAACATGTNCAAAAAAACCTTTTGCTGTTACAGCTATAACAACTGATATAAACTAAAGAACACCTCAATATTAATTATCCCCACTTGGTTGACCCAGTATTTGCTCATCTTTTATGCTGCAACAATGAAATGTAAAACAAACTGCATGAATTATACTGTTTGCTACATGTTTTAATCTTTGTCGGCACAATCGGCAAACAAATGATCTTAAATCTTTCAGTTTGGAGATAACTTTAAAATCAACAGGCAACATTTAGTTTAGAGAATTGCTTTATTGTAAAAGTAATAGCAGTCTAAAGCATTATTACATCAATTCAATTTCATCACTTTTTCGCTTATAGAGTTGGATTTTAAGAAACTGGACCAGATAATTGAGAAAGCATTGTACTTGCAAATAGTCACATCATAACAAAAAACATTACATTACTCAAAAATAAAATAAACATACATGCTGATTGGTAACCCAAATTAAATTTTCTGTTTACATTTCAAATCACTCTGGTATGTTACATTCACATCCAAATCTAGGCAACAATAAATAAACATGCACGCTATTGGCTGCCAAACCATTCTGAAATGAGAAGAAGTATTTCTAAAGTTTTTACCTATTGCAACACATGCGGGACCAGAAGTCCATCTTCCATCTGCTTCACATGTAATTGTAGGAGGTCCCTCAAGTGAATGTGTAGCAGGATCAGTGCAACTGTATGTGATTGTATCTGTTGGTGTGTAGGGTGGTGTTCCTGGGATGAAAGATCCATCGGCAATAGTTGGAGGATCACCACATTCTAAGATTTTTAAACAAAATCTGTAACATCTTTCAAATCAAATCAATTTCAATGTTTCAAATCAATTTTCTGAGAATGTCTATCAGCAACATAACTTTTTCTAACTGTGACAATAAATAAGATGTAAACTGAAACATTGGAATAGAAAATTTAGTAGTTACATATTAAAGATGTGGGAGAGCTTTTGTAAACAAAAAAAGAAAATTTTTGTTTGTTGCTTCCTTCCTTTTATTCAAAAAATGCTCAATTCTAAAATGCTCGCAGATTTTTTTTCATACAAGCATATAATAAAAAATAATAATAATTAATTAGACCAAAAATTTGTTTCTGCACATCTATATTTGAATTGTGCCATGACCACAGCATGTCACTCAAAGTGGTTATCAGTGTTGTAAGAAATCATATATTCACATGTAAATGTGAGGGTACATGAGTTTCTAGTTACCCTTGTTTGTTTTATTTACATCCAGATCGAGCCTACAATAACCATGAGTGCTATCGGTTCTGTAGTATAGATTTCATACCTATTAAAACACAGGTTGGACCAGAACTCCAACACCCATCAACTTGGCATGTAATAGTGTCAGGTCCCTCAAGTCTATGAGTAGCAGTATTAGCGCAACTATATGTGACTGTTTCAGTTGGTGTGTAGGGAGGAGTTGCTCCAGTGGAAGTTGCATCAGGAATGATTGGAGGAGCACCACATTCTGAGATTTTAAACAAACAAAATTTTAAACGACACAAACAAACAAAACTGTTAAGTATGTTTCAATGCAAGGTAATAATAATTCATCTCAGTTATAACAGTTTTTCTGTCAAAACAAACCAATAATTAATTTAAATAGGCAGCTTCGTCGCATAAATCTTTACCACTCAGCAAAAAAATTGATTTGTTTTTATTTGTAATCATATGCAAATATTATTTTACAGTAAGAATCTTGCTACCTAATGAAGTTGGTGTTAAAAAACTAAACTATAAAAATTGTAGGTAATCGAAATCATTTTAATCCCCTCATTTACAATGTGCTGCACATTTAATCTTAGTCAATTATTAGCTAACAAAAAATAAAGGTTAATAGTTATGTTCTTGCCAAACAAACCAAATACAAATTAGATGAAATGTTTTTATTATGTGCTTACCTATTGCAACACATGCGGGGCCAGCACTCCATCTTCCATCTGCTCCACATGTAATTGTAGGAGGTCCCTCAAGGGTATGTGTAGCAGTATCAGTGCAACTGTATGTGATTGTATCTGTTGGCGAGTAGGGAGGTGCCGGGGTGAAAGTTCCATCAGCAATAGATGGAGGTTCATCACATTCTACAGATCCTAAAAAATAAAAATAAACAATAATATCTGTTTCAAAGTTTTGAAATCTCAGTTAATCTAATCACTTTTTTCATACAAACAACCACTAACTGGAGTATGCATTAATCCAAATACTATATGAGGAGTACATGTTATGAACAAAAGTGCTCATTCAAACTTGGAAATTGAAGTGAAGGTTTAACTGTGCTAATTTATGATAATAAATTTATTTAATTGGATTTTTTGTAGTTTAGATTAGATAAAGTTGCTTCTTAAAACCTCACCAATACTAACACAGCACAGAATCTGTCATCAAGATACCAGACTCATAGTAAAGGACATTCGTCCACATGTGTTTTACAAAAGATTGACAATAGGTAAACACTATACCACATGGTACACATGCCTTTCACACAGTTACGACACTGTCTTTAACATGATAGTTTTATCTTTTTTTCAGTATGTGCTTCCTCTCTTGTTTGGATAAAAAAATAATAAACTAAGAGATAAAATTATATCTAGGAACACTATACACGGACTTGAAAAGTAATTTAATACGATGTATTCTATATACACCAGTACCTTGGCAGTAATGTTTATGATTGGGGGGGGGGATATCTTTCTTTTAATTTATAATCACAGATATAATTATAATTTGAAAGTAATTAATAATTGTTATGGGGTTGTTGGTTGCGGAACTAACTAATGGAATAGATGTACTTTATAAGCTTACCTATTGCAACACAAGCTGGACCAGCAGTCCATCTTCCATCTGCTTCACATGTAATTGTAGGAGGTCCCTCAAGTGAATGTGTAGCAGGATCAGTGCAACTGTATGTGATTGTATCTGTTGGTGTGTAGGGAGGTGCTGGGGTGAAAGTTGCATCAGCAACAGTTGGAGGGTCACTGCAGCCTGGGCAAATAGAAGCAAATCATCCAATATCTTTGACTATTTGTTGCCAAACAATAAGTCAATAACCACATTGCAAAGGATATGCATACCATTTAAAATGCAAACTGGACCAGCAGTCCATGTTCGATCATCTTGACATGTAATTGGATTGGGCCCATTTGGGGTATGTGTACCACTGCAAGTGTATATGACTGTATCCATTGGCAAGTAGGGAGGTGATGGGGTGAAACTTCCATCAGCTATAGTTGGGGGATCAGCACACTCTACAAAAAAAGTGTAAGATTCAAACCACACAAAATCATTATTTTGCTTTGTGCAAAATGTTTATAGAGCAGCACATTCATCATCATTAAACAGTGTTTTAGTACATTTTACTAATGGTTAACTGTCAATATTACCTTGCCTTACACATGTTTGAGTATTCACAGGATCCCAAACATTTGTGTCAAGACAAGTAATGATCATCTCTCCCACCAAGTCAAACCCTTGATTGCAGTCATATACGACTGTGGTGTCCGGCACATTTAGTGTTTCCCCTAATGGTCGATTGATCACACGCCTTCCATCTGTTATACTCACAGGATCGGGGCAAGCTAAAAAACAAAAAAATATCTTCAAGTTTGTTTAACATTGTCTAAAAACAAAAAACATAAACAAAAATCTAACCACATTTAAGTTAAAAATTGTATTTGCCTTTTTAAAAAGGTCTATACAGCACGTAAAATCATAAAAACAAAAAAGATAAATGTTAACGATGGCTTCATGTTCATGCTGTAATTTTTTCCAGAACATACTTTCCCTTTGACAAGCAGGTGTTGCTGACCATCCTTTGTTGAGTTGGCAGGTTGAGACAGCTGAGCCGTGCATCATATAATCATTTTCACATGAGTAAGTCACAGAATCACCAGGTTGAAATGTACCAGTGGACGGATCCACATTTCCATTCAATATCGATGGTGGGTCAGGACAGACTAGATTCAAGCATAACATTTATAAATCTGTGTTTGAACAGCTTTGTCTTTTACTCATTTGTTTACAATTCATAACGTAAGTATCTGAACACAATACTAACTAATACCGTGCTATAATATTTTACTGAAATAGGAGGGAACATTTAAATCATTATTAAAGCTTCCCAACACTGTAATGCTAATATATCAAATAAGCAGAATCTTGAGAATGTGATTTTTATGTGGGATAAGGTTGCAAAATTATGGCATTTTACTGAACCATGTCAACGTTTGTTATTTATTGGCTTGAAGCTTTTATATTGATACCACTGAGCCAGTTCCCTCTCTAAATTATGCCCAATTGTGGAATTCAGCAGAATTGTTTGAGGCCTGCCTTTGTTATCTGTTACTCCTGATACAGCAGAGTGCCGTTAAGTGGCTATAGTAGCCAATACAGCTTAAGTTTTGCAATCAGATTCATTGATGAGACCTTATGGGTCAAAATTGTGAACACTGTCTGCAGCTTACTTATCATTTTAATGCTAATATTCAACAAACTATTTTGGGGGGGGGGGGGGGGGGGGGGGGGGGGGGGGGGGGGGGGGGGGGGGGGGGGGGGGGGGGGGGGGGAGGCAGATGTTACAGCAACCTTTACTAGTTAAATTTTAGATGCAGACTTACCCAAGAGGTTGCAACTCTGTGAATTGGGTGGATTCCATGATTTGTCATCCTGACAAGTGATATCCATTGAGCCAGTGAGCTCATAACCAAACAAACATGTGTAAGTGACAACAACACCAGGAATATATCTCGTGTTAAGCGGAGAGAAACTTCCTCCTGATATTGTGTTTGGAGTGGGGCATTCTATAAAATAAGTATGTAGGGCAATGCTCACAACACATTTCAAAACTTTGATAAAGTGTTACCAACAATATGAAGAACAAAACAATAACTAGGGCTTTAAACCATTGTGGTAATGCACACTAGCAGGCCAGGAGAGATTTATAAGTGTGTCATGAGTATTTATTTTCCAACTTTTATAGGCAATAAACTTAAGAACTCTGTCGGGGCCTTTTTGTCACCAAAAACAGTCCTACAATCACATAAAAATCATACTGCAAATCAACAGGCTGTCAAGCATTGCCATGTGTTGCCAAACATTTAATTTGATGTTCTACACCAGGGAAGTGAACCCTTTATCAATCATATCACTGGCAGATAATGGAAAGCACTTTACAATAAGTTGTACAAACACACATCAGACACAAGTAAAATTTCCAAGAGAATCTAGTCACATTGTAGGGCAGACAAAAAATTAGCACTGGTTACAATGACCCGCTTATGTGCAGCATATGAGGCAGGCAATGGCGCACGTAATTCCACTTTTTGAAAGGGTATCCACTGAGCCTGTGTAGCTCAGTTGGTAGAGCGCAAGACCCGGAAAGACTCCTTTCATGGGTCCGAATCCCACTGCAAGCTAGATTTTTATAGCCTGTGCCTTGCCATATGGGAATGCTTAGAGAACCTACTGATCCGGTATAATGCCTTCATGAGACCTGGTGTACTATGACTTGCTAGCATTGCATTAAAGGAGTTTAAAAGGCCATACTATATGTAGTTATTTATTAGGCAACATTTGACCCAAAGACCAGTGATTGCACACCCCTGTACTAAACAGTAATACCACCCACCTTTTAAGATACACATTGGTGGCGTCGATTCACTCCAAGTTCCACTTGTCAAGCATTCATTGAGAATGTTTCCAGATATATCATAAGCATCATCGCATGAATATGTAACAGTAGCTCCAGGGTAGTAAGTAAACTGAACTGGTGAATAACTGCCACCATTTAGTTCTGGTGGAGTCCCACATGCTGCAAACAAAACAATCACAAAGTTGGAATTAATTACTTCACAATGGTTAAGGCCAAGTGGAGCACAAAACATCTAATTACAATACAAAAACACATGCATAAGGTACAAAAACAGCTTGGTGGTTATTATGTAATGCAACAACTCACAACAACTAACAGTTAAGGCCAATTTAATTTTGATAAAAAAACAAAAACTGAACAAAAGAAAGAATTTTAGTGAGCTACATGGCGGGGGGGGGGAGATTTAATTTAGAAAAAACAAAAACTGAACAAAAGAAAGAATTTTAGTGAGCTACATGGCATAATTATATTAGGAACAAAAAAATGCCATAAAACTCCGCTAAATAAAATAAAATAAATTCATTAGCTGCAGGATACTCACTGTTAAGACGACAGGAAGGTGCAACTGATCTTGTCCAACTTCCATCATTTAAACAATCAATTGTGGGGGGGGGGGGAGAAGCACTGACATACATCATAAAAAAATACATGCCTAACACCTTTTTTCTATCATAATTTTACAATGTTTTAACAGATAGGACAAAATGCAAATTTTATGCCCGTTCATTCTAAAGTCACAATCAATGTTTTGTTCTAAACCAGTCACAAAAATTTTTGTTCTAGTGCAGTATGATCAACACAATCAAGCTATACAATGCAGTTCATTATACAAATCAATATCACAAAAACAATTCTCAGTCACCTTGCCTCACACAAGTTTGTGTGTTTGGAGGATTCCAAGTTTTTGTATCCTGACAAATTATTGTCATTTCTCCAACTAAGTCATAACCTTCATTACACATGTATCGAACCATTGTAGCAGGAACATTTAGGTTTTCTCCCACAGGTCGATCGATAATTATGTTTCCTTTGGCTACATCAAGTGGATCTGGACAAACTGAAAATTCATAAAAAAATGTGATATTTTCCTTAATTAATATGTCTGTATCCAAATTTAACAGTCATATTATCACAGAAGTTTACAAGGTAAATTTTTTTTCTGATTGTAACTTTACTTACCATTTCTAACACATGTCACTGTATTTGGGGGGTTCCAAACATTTGTCATGACACAAGTTATTATCATCTCTCCCACCAAGTCAAACCCTGGATTGCATTCATACACAACTGTGGTGTCCGGCACATTTAGTGTTTCTCCTACTGGGCGGTTGATCACTTGATTTCCATTCGGTAAATCAACAGGATCAGGGCACACTACATAAATCAATGCAAAGTTTTATTTGTACAACAAAGCTGTGAACTGATACCTTGTACAAGGTTGCGGATTACAGATCCAGTTCGGGTGGTATTGGTTCAACCCCATCATGTGTGTTGAACCAATACCATCAATGCTAAATTTAACTAAGCCTGATAAATAATCAATACCCATATAAAGTAAGACATAGCTGAAATCAGCCATGCCAACGATAATGGTATCGATCCTCTACTATGATGGTGACATGTGCAGCATACAAGACAGGCAATAGTACTTGTGATTCAACTTTCAGCGGGTTCACCACTGAGCCTGTGTAGCTCAGCTGAAGCTTAGATGGTAGAGCGTGAGACTCCTGTTGTGGCTTCAAATCCCACTTCAGGCTAGATTTTTTGTAACCTTGCCAAACAGGAATGCTTGGTGACTGGCTAAATCAGTATGAGGCCTTCAATAGGCCTGGTGTACTATGATTACCATAACAAGTACTCTCTGTTTAACTGCAAAATTTGTCCATTCAGGATAAAAAAGCAAGTCTGTGAAGTTTTAAATAGTTTTCAGATTAAACCAGCAGTGGTGCCAACAATCGTTCGGGATGTTTATTATATAACATAATGCGCTTGGGTATCAAGTGCACAAAATTTGTTAAGTTGTAATGAAATAAAAAGGCAAGGAAAATTTGGTCATTTTATCTGAATTAAGTTTTGACAAACATTTTTATAATATCAGCTACTTTTTACTCAATTAAATCTTTCCATAAAATGTTTTAAATTTGACTAGCTGTTTAGTTGGGGACATAATGAAAATGTGTGAGCATTGAATTATACTAACCTTGTCGTACACAAGTCTGAGCGTTTTGTGGTTCCCAAACTTCGGTTTCAAGACAAGTAATAACCATCGCTCCTATTAAGTAAAATCCAACATTGCAAGAATATGTGACAGTTGTTGAAGGGACATTCTGCGTTTCACCGACAGGTCGATTTATGTTTGTTGTTCCGTCGATCAACTGTAGAGGATCTGGACATGCTGGAAGTTATAAGAATAAAATTTATTATCAGAAGGTAAAACATAAGAAGAGTTAACAAAAAAACTATCAACTGCCAATGCAGCTAACAATGATTGTTGTATAAGGTAGTAAAATGGTTCGAATTTGGAAAAGGCGGTTTAAGAAAGGCAAACACAACTAAAATTTTTATGCCAAAGTCAACATTCTTACACAGGATTGTCTAAAACTGAAAAGTAAGAGGTACAATTTGTTACCAAAAAAATAAACTACCAAGGAAGAATATGTATATTTATACCATATGTCTGATGTCAGCCAAAACATGACTATTTTACAATAAGCTTTAACATCAAATGTTATAAAAACTTTTGTACAACTACGATTTACAACCTCAGCTTCACTGAACTGCGCTGTTTGGGTTTTCACCTTTCACAATGAGTTGGCAAGCTGGTGTTGCTGACCATGCTTTGTTGATTTGGCAAGTTGAAACAGCTGAGCCGTGCATCATATAATTATTTTCACATGAGTAAGTCACAGAATCGCCAGGTTGAAATGTACCAGTGGATGGATCCACATTTCCATTTAATATCGATGGTGGGTCAGGACAGACTAGACAAATAAGCGAGAAATGTATGTTGAAAAATTCTTTACCTTAAAAACAGGGCTTTTTTATTGCATGTGAAAAAAAACAAGAGTTTACTCACAAACTTTTTTTCTAATTTATTGCATGAATAATGTGCTTACCATGCAGCACAGAGTATGAAACCAATGCCAAACTTTAAGCACTACCAATGACTTTAAAAGCAAGTTATAGATCCAGACTTACCCAAGAGGTTGCAACTCTGTGAATTAGGTGGATTCCATGATTTGTCATCCTGACAAGTGATATCCATTGAGCCAGTGAGCTCATAACCAAACAAACATGTGTAAGTGACAACAACACCAGGAATATATCTCATGTTAACTGGAGAGAAACTTCCCCCTGATATTGTGTTCGGTGTCGGGCACTCTGCAAAAAACAGTCAATATGCATTTCCTATGTATCCTTTTACCATGGCACAAAACTTGCTGACTGCTACAACTCAGGTAGCACAGAAACAGGCATACTCAAGCCAGGAGAGTTTGGTAAAAAAATCACTATTTTACCTTTGAGAATGCACCTTGGTGGCGTCGATTCACTCCAAGTTCCACTTGTCAAGCATTCGTTGAAAATATTTCCTGCTATATCATAAGCATCATCACATGTGTATACAACTGCAGTTCCAGGGTAATAAGTAAACTGAACTGGTGAATAACTGCCACCATTTATTTCAGGTGGAGTCCCACATGCTGAAATAAAATGCAAGTTAGATATATTTTGGCCTTTGTATAAACGTTAAGTTGAAATCCATGTGTTTGTTTTTACTGTTTAATTATACTACAATGGCAAGGCATGGAACAAGGCAAACTACTCAGTTAGTATGTTTTATACCAGTGGTCAGGAAACTATCACTTGTGAGCCAAAAGTTTCTCTTGACTGTGTCTGGCTTTAACCCTAATTTGTATTTCTTGACACAGTATGTAATAAACATTTGATGTATCAGATTACAAAATAATAATTTGTATATTTAATATTTTGGTCTAAATTCGTTGATTTGACACATTATTCCAAACAAACAAATAGTCCATGGTTTTCATGGCAATACATTTTAACATATGCGACTTCATTGGCTCCTTTGGGCTCAAAACAGTTCCCAATCCCTGTTCTGGGCCAACAAAAATTTACACAAAGACTTACTGTTTAGACGACAGGAAGGTGCAACTGATCTCGTCCAACTTCCATCATTCAAACAATCAATTGTGGGATCTCCTTGAAGTGTGTAAGAATCAGGACATTTGTAAGTGACACTCACAGGAGCTTGGTATGTAGCAAGAATAGGTTCAAAACTTCCAAGAGAAATTGGGGGAGGTGGTCCACATTCTAAAAGATGCACACACATTTTTTGTTAAATATATCTAAATACCTTTATGACCAATTACAAGCCCTAAAACATAAAACACACCTTTGTAGCACAGATCACCAAATGGGGGGGGGGGGGGGGGGGGGGGGGGGGGGGGGGGGGGGGGGGGTTCAAAACTGCCCAGGGAAATTGGGGGAGGTGGTCCACATTCTAGAGATGCAAAGCTGAGCATGTATTAGGTCTTTCTTAGCATGTACTCATTCAAAAAATTTAAATAATACAAATCTTCTAAACATGTAATCAAAAACACAATTCAAAACATTCTAAGCATTGTTAGCACACAGTCTCATAGCTGGGTTAGAAGGAAAAAGTAATTTTGCTGCGACCAACATCACGAAGTAAATGTCAAAAACAAGCTATTGTATATTAGTTGCATAAGAACACATATTTCCTCTTTGACATTGTACAGTACTATATTTATAGGAAAATCATAATTAAAGTACATTTGCTCTTATTTTTTGCCACAACTGATCAGATAGATCATTTCTCCAAGAGGAATTGCTGTGTTGTGTACCAATGGTCCAACATAATTTAAAGTAATGCTGCATCAATATATGTGATTGCACAATGTAAAATCTCTTGTACCTTTGTAGCACAGATCACCAAATGTTCCCGCTGGGCAATCACATGTGTAACCATTTATTTCATCTTTACAACTTCCTCCATTCAGACAAGGATTGGACAAACATTCATCAATGTCTGTAATACAAAAATTAGTTTAACGTCCACATAAGTGTCTCTAATGAAATCATCTGCGCATGCTTTTATACACTATCCTCAAATTACACTGTTGTGAAACAGCAAGTTTATTTTTTCCCAACCCCAATAGGACGCATTAATCTGTAAAGACGGTACTTCAAAAATCAGAACTAGATTTTGGACATTTTAGATTTCAAAACTAGATAAAACATGATATAAAGTTTCATAGTTTACCCATGTATCTAGTTTACCCAAGTAAAAAGGCCATGGAGATTATTAAAAAATGTTTTATTGTTTTAATGATTAAACAACCATTTTGAGTTAGAAAGAAAACAAGATAAACGACAACTTGTGCTCACCATCACATCTTGGTGGGTTGGCAAAACCTGGAGCGCATTCTCGTCGTATTTCAATCACTTGCAAAACAACATCATGTTATTCAAATATAAAATAAACCTGGGGGGGGGGGGGGGGGGGGGGGAAATATAAAATAAACCTGTCAACCCACACTTACGATGAAACTAACCTTGGTATGTAGCATGGTAACAAAAAGTTAAGCTTTTGTCCCAGCAACATCCCCAACGTGAACAGTCTTCACTAAAGAAAAGTTACAAAATTCAAAAGGGGGGGGGGTTAAAAAACATCAAGTAAACACTAATTAATAAATTTGAGTATATTGACCAAACACAGTGGCTATTTCCTAATATTGCTTTATACCATGACAGTGGTAACTGGGTTTGTTTCAGATTTCTAAATCTGTAGGTTTGAACCTTTATGTTGTTGTTTTTTCGTCTAAGAATCTTATGTTAAAGATATGATGAAATGAGCAACGTGAAATATCTTAGTATGGTCCAGTGTATAAACTCGTAAATATTTCCAATTGCTTTCTTGTGGGACCAAGAAGCCAACAACTGCTTAAACCAGTGGTGGTCAAAATTGGTTTTCGGGGCTGCATGCGGCTCCCAAATACTTATTTTGTGGCTCGCACC
>QLIY01001899.1:16219-26608 GCA_003260075.1 Phallusia mammillata
GACACAAAGATGTGATACTCAGTTTGCACTTGTGTGTAGGATTGTCAAAACAGTTAGGAAAGTTAAATAAAGTGCACTGTTGGTTAATGATACTAAAAATATTTGCCCCATTGAAACTCCCAAGGGACCGCGAACCCCAGGTTTGCAGGTTGGGGAACCCCCCCCCCCCCCCCCCCCCCCCCCCCCCCCCCCCCCCCCCCCCCCCCCCCCCCCCCCCCCCCCCCCCCCCCCCCCCCCCCCCCCCCCACAGGAAGAAAGCCTAGTTACATGAACTAATTTAAGGTAGCGTTTCGCATTTAAGCCACAAGTATTTTTTAAAAATTACAAAATCAAATAAATTATGTAACTTAACAAAATGTTCATGTAAATATCCGTTCATTCTCTCTGTATATGACTACACGCTGTCTGTTGAAATCTGCTACTGATACTTCTACACGAAAAGGTCGCTCAAAGACCTTTCTAGTCATTTTTTCTCTGCAAATGTCAGTTTCTGTGATTATATCTCCGTCTGGGTGATCCACAAAACTCCAATCTAATGTTTGCGAAACCTACAAATACAGATAAAATCGAGATTATTCAGCAAAATTGTCATTTTCAGCGTAAACTGTCCCAGTAATTAGTTTCTTCAAAGTATAGCAAAACCTAAAAGTACAAATAAAAAGAGTCGTACTTACATGTGACAAAGCGGAGTTGTTCATATCTTGTTGATTAATTTTAAATACTTTGTCGCTTTTAAACAAGGACAAAACTTAACTTTGTTTCCTTTTTGTATTCCTTTACAACACAAAAATATAGTAAACATCGGTAAATCCAGTTCATCGCTTAATCCGCAGAAAAATTTCTCTTTCTACATCTACTAAATCGGACATTTGAAGCTGTTATACACGCATCCAGTGAGCGTTTTCTTACCGAGTCAGAGCCATTGCTCGAGACAACACTCATTAAAAAGCTAACTTATGTTTTTCAGAGTCACGTAATTAAAACAAAAAAACATTTTAGCATAATTCTCATCTTCACATTTTGCTGTAATAGTGCCTAAATAGGGCTTTAAAGTTAAGGCGCCAAAGAACCCATAAAAACTTTTCAAGAACCCAAAAGATATTATTTTAATTACAGTCCTCGTTTCGTAAACATGGGATGATGTTAAATAGTTGTAATTCAGGCAGTTTTTATTTGCGCTTCAACGAATGAGTATACCCATCGTTGGTAACATATGAATTAATTGTAAGCCCTGCGCCGGGTTGCCGTTGTTTGCGTTCAGACAAAGCCGTCATGCGCGAATGGCAAAGAAGGCTAATATAGTTCATCCACGCTCCGCTTGGGTTATGAAACGTGGTTTCAAAAAACATAATCTACAAAATAACAACAACTATAGGTTGTCTTGTACTAAAATGTTTTGCCATACAACAAAAACATTTGCGCCAACTACCGTAACACCTGTACATATTTGAATAACAAAGTTAACTTCTCAATTGTAACAAATCCATGTATATTCTCAGTTGCTGTATTTAAAGGCGATATTCTCTTCACGAACCAGAGAAGAACTCCGCCCTAAAACTTCTGTCCGACTGCAGCCCAGTTTGCTGTAAAAGCGACAAGTGCACATATTTTCCAGCGAAAGTTCCCTGGTCTATTGCGTTGTTGGCTTTTACAAATCGCCTATTTTTTTCACCCACTGCATAGTTTTGTTTGTGGACAACACCACAACGCCAATCATCAGCGACTTAAAAAAATTAAACTGATCTAAATTTGTAGGAAATATTTAATTGTTGTATTTGTTGTCCACAAACGGTTAATTCTAGGGAGTTTAGCATGGTGCACAGTTTTACATAAACGGCCGCGCAAATTACTCAATCGATCACACCTTCGCTACCCTACTTGTTATAGATGCGTAAGGTTGTTGCATCAACTTACCTTTTATCGTCTTTTACCACGTATGCTGGCTTATACCTTTACACATTTCAAAATAACATTTATCTTTAACTTTTTCGTTTATTGCTTTTTAAATCTAAGACTACAGCAAGGTGTATCGCCACACACTTTTTTAGTATTCGGTATGACTTGGACATTTTTTATATGATTATAATAACATAAAGGACTTGGTTTCAGGTTCGTTTTTTTCTTCTAACTAGTTCCTGGTTCGTTTTTGCTACAAATTCTTTTCTAATTCTACTACAATCAAATACGTGTTGGGCGATACAGCGCGCACGAAACGCCCCGACTGTTCTCCAGCATGGTTGACTGAAAAGCCGCTAAAGACCGTTCACCAGTACTCAGCGACTCCGAAGTGTTCCAGAAATGTGTGTTTCGCATACCTTAACGCTTTTAGGAAACATCGTGCGAATGCAATATTGGTAGATTGTAAAATGTAAACCGTGTTGTTTTCAAAAATAACGAACCTGAACCAACACCTGGTAACTATGTATAAAAAAGGATGAAGTACAAGACTTTACCGACTGAATACTGAAAACCTTTAAACTGATCTAAATCACCCGCACCTTACTCGCAATCAACACCGCGCTACTTTAAAATATTCAATCACATATAAGGCTGTTTTATGCAAGATGCAGAACCTAATGGAAACAAACCGTTTCGCGCTAAAAACCTGCAACGACTTTTTACTTATTATTTGGACTAATTAAAATGTGCCACTTTTACAAAAACAGTTTTGCCTCTGACACATACAATTTGGATATATTTCGGTAAAAGAAGCAGATTTAGAAATTAAAAAAAAAATTGAGGGAACAAAGTTTATCTTTATCAAATTATACAAACTGCCTTACTGGCATAAACATTTTTGATATTTTCATTCTCGTCTAAATAACAAAGCGTACTGTGATCAATTTTTAACATACTTTCTGTTTTGTTAGGTTTTGCTCTCCTAAATATGCATGCCAGTTTTTGAAGTGTCAAAAGCTAATTAACAGTTTGAATTTGATTTAAGCATAAAATCTACTTTAACGAAACCTTATTTACTATTTATATCCTTGAAGTTTCGTGTTTTTATATCGTACGTCATACACATATATCGACATATTTTAAAAATTTGTCCTCACTTGTCTACTAAAAATACTTAAAACTTTTATTTGGTATATTTGCATCATTTTACGAAATTATCGAAGCTATCATCCAAAATGTTTCATTTTAAATTCACGCATCAGCTGCATGAAGCAAATATTTGTCAAGATTTATGTTGACCAGGTGGGATGAGGCGTCGTTCATAGTAGGGGGGTTGCGTGGACCCCCTTGAATCGGCGGGACCAGTCTTGGATTCGCTGCAGCGATTTGGAGGGTAAATAAGGAGGGAACAGACCAACTGGAACGTTTCCTGATTGTCTTTGGCACTTTTCGATCCTCGGTTGTTCTAAAAACATTTGAACCCAAGTAAGTCAACTTTTACATGTATGTCCCCCCCCCCCCCCCCCCCCCCCCCCCCCCCCCCCCCAAAGTCAACTTTTACATGTATGTCGTCATAAAGGTTTGTTTTGTTAAATTAAACAACATTTTTTTATTGAAAACTTTAACTAACTTGCTTTAATCCGTTGCTATGATAGTTACCTAAAGGAACCTTTATACCCCCCCCCCGTTTTTATAATAAGAACAAAGGATATATTGCATATTTTGTTACTGTTTGCAAAAGAAGTAAGAGTAGCGCGCGGTCTAGTTTTTGGTTTCACCGGCTAGCCGTTAGAGCAGCGTCCTGAACCTTAGGCGCAGAAATAGTAGCGCTACACATATATCGCCATATTTTAAAAATCTGTCCTCACTTGTCACATATTAAAAATACTTAAAACTTTTATTTTGTATATTTGCACCATATTACGAAACTTTCAAACCATCCCGAAAATTCATTCAAATTCACGCATCAGCCGCATGTAACAAATATTTGTCAAGATTTATGTTGACCAGGTGAGATGAGGCGTCGTTCATAGTAGGGGGGTTGCGTGGACCCCCTTGAATCGGCGGGACCAGTCTTGGATTCGCTGCAGCGATTTGGAGGGTGAACAAGGAGGGCACAGACCAACTGGAGCGTTTTCTGATTGTCCTTGGCACTTTTCGTTCCTCGGTTGTTCTTAAAACATTTGAGCCCAAGTAAGTAAACTTAAAGTGTTTGACGTTTTAGGTTATTTTGTTGTCATTTCCATGACGTCACAAAATTGTTACGTCATCACGCTTTTCGACGTTTGTTAAAATCGTTTGTTACGGTAGCATTTGTGTTAAAGCAATACTAGAAGTGCTTTGAAAACCAAGTGCTAACACTGGACGCCAGATTTCACCAACGCTATCAACAAACTCACAGTCGGGGATATATCCTGACGTAGTTTGGTACACTGGTGACGTCACCAACCCCATATTTGGGTGGACCACGCTTGAGTGCTTCCAGGCGTCGCTGCATTCTCAGTCTTGCTTCTTCGGCGTCTCGGTTGTACTGCGAAAAGTAAAAGACTGGAATTGAGTTTATTTTGTTTGGTGAAAGAAAACATAGCTCCCAATAGCACTAAAAACAATCACCAAGCCGGAAACAGCTGCGCAACGTTCAAACGTTATTGAGCGCAAAAAATAGAGGGCACAATTGGTGGATGAAGGCAAAACGCGCTGCAGCTACACCGTAAAAGGGATCAATTACTAGTAGTAAAGTATTTTATATTTCTAATTTATGACAAGCTATAGCAATTTGTTTAATATGTATGTATATATTAAAACAAAGAAAAGAGAGTAAAATTTCGACTTTAACTTACGTTTTTCGATCTTTCATCTGTTTCCCCCCCCCCCACCAACCCCATATTTGGGTGGACCACGCTTGAGTGCTTCCAGGCGTCGTTGCATTCTCAGTCTTGCTTCTTCAGCGTCACGGTTGTACTGCGAAAAGTAAAAGGATCAATTACTAGTAGTAAAGTATTTTATATTGCTAATTTATGACAAGCTATTGCATAATGCAGCTTTTTTAATATGTATGTATATATTAAACAAAGCAAAGAGAGATTTGAATTTTGGCGTTAACTTACGTTTTTCGACCGTTCATCTGTTTCCAGTTCGCGGGAAAGTTTCTGTCCCCCCCCCCGATCAATTACTAGTAGTAAAGTATTTTGTTATTCTTAATTTATGACGAGCTATTGCAGTAGTTTGTTTAAAATGTAAATATATATTAAACAAAGCAAGGAGCCATAAGATATGCAGCACAGACCATGAAATGTGCACATGTCGTTACCAAGCAGCGGCACGCCTAAAAATTATACAGTCTCGGAACGTAAAAAGAGATTTGAATTCAGGCTTTACTTTTTTTCACATGATTCGAACCCAGGACACTCCCGGGGACGAATCCCGATCAGGGTTTTCATATCTGTATATGGGTCAGTCGCGCTGGACCATTCGGCCAAGCTCTTGCCCGAATTCCGGCTTTACAGTAACTCACGTTTTTCGATCGTTCATCGGTTTCCAGTTCGCGGGAAAGTTTGTGCAAAAACACATCCACGCGTTGGTGCTGTTAAGCTTCTTTATCTCTCGCGTCTTCGAGGAGTTTTTCGCGTTGTAATCGCTCTCTGTAAACGACAGTTTTTGTGTTTTTACTTTACCAATTCAGTATTATAAATGGACAGTTAAATACAAAACCACTTCTAAGTTCTAAACAATACATTCAAATTCATTGAAAAGCAGATATGGTTACTCTCGTTTTTTTTACCAAATTGGATACTATAGCCTAATTCTGCTCTAACTTTACCAACCTTCTTGATGACAAGTGAAAATACTTTGCCACGTCAACCGTGGTGCTCCATGACGTCACATCCCCCTCAAGGCCCCCCCCCCCAGTTCGCGGGAAAGTTTCTGCAAAAACATATCCACGCGTCGGCGCTGTTGAGCTTCTTTATCTCTAGCGTCGTCGAGAAGTTTTTCGCGTTGTAATCGCTCTCTGTAAACCACAGTTTGTGTGTGTTTTTACTTTACCGATTCAGTATTATAAATGGACAGTTAAATACAAAACCACTTCCCCTCCCCCTTCTTGTACACTGTCACGTCATAGGACTTTCCAGGGTCGCTTAAGGGCTAAATAGGCAAGTTGGGGGCGGAGAGTGTGTTGTTTAAGTAAGTAGACTCATGTGAGTGAACACTTATGATTCGCTGACTTTACGTTAAATTCTGCACACAATTTGTCAGTTTGTTATTCACTTACTTCTCCTCTACCTTTAGTTAAATTTCAAATAAACAAGATATTGCCCCCCCCCCTCGCCCGCCTCCCCCTTCTTGTACACTGTGACGTCATAGGACTTTCCAAGGCCCCCCCCCCTACACTGTGACGTCATAGGACTTTCCAGGGCGCACCTTTGTGACAAAATAAAACGATAGTCGCTTAAGGGCTAAATAGGCAAGGGGGCGGAGAGTGTGTTGTTTAAGTAAGTAGACTCATGTGACTGAACACTTATGATTCGCTGACTTTAATTTTATATCTGCACACAATTTGTTAGTTATTAGTTTTGTTTAAAACATTTCTTGGTTTTTAAGTCATGTAAAACTATCTAAAAAAATTAAAAAATCATTTCGTGCGTTTAAATTATATACAACTGCCATCGTTAGGAACTTAACTTTTGGTTCAAATTTGTAGATTTCGTAATCAAAAAAGGGCATATTATACGGTTAATGCAAGGGCATGGAATGAATTAGCTTTTACAACTTACAGCAATAGTGGAATTGTTGATCAACTCCTCAGTTGGATCAGGTCTGTTTGATTTCAGTTTTAATCTCCTTCGCTTTGGTTTGTTCCGTTTCTGTCGAATTTTCGGCAAAACAGTTTCAATTTCGTCATTGCTAGTCTTTGGTACGGGAAAAACATCGTCCAAATTATTGCCTGCATCTTTTAAACCAAACTCTTGTTCTTCATAAGACTCGAAATCCACCGGATATGCGTCTAAGTGAGGCGAAGACTTTGTTGTGTCCAAATCTGTATCGTTTTCTTCAGTTAAAGCTTTGGAAAGCCCCAACGGCAAAAACTTGGTGGTTTTAAGTCTTTGTGCATGTAGAGGCCGTAACACCGAAAAACTAGAGTTTTGGGCGGTTTCAATGCTGTCACCATTACTACTTGCTTTTAAATGAACTTGGGCCAACGCCAAACCGCTGTGATCTTTATTAGAAGGTTTAAAATCATTTGCTTTACCTACAGCATCAATAGCCTGGTCTGATTCGCATTGTAATAATCCGGTTTGTGACGTAACAATACTATTGTCCGGTATAGAACTCTTGCATTGTTGCTTTGAGTAATGGGGAAAGTAGATGCTTGACTGCTGTGATTTTGAAAGCTGTTTGGCGATACTGTGATGCAAATCCCGCGAATTTTGTTGTTCAGCTTCCACATCATGCTGAATTCTTGGAGAATGTTGTTCAATCTGCTGCTTGTTATGCTTAGCCAGATTGTCTAAACTGAGTACTTTAGTTTGTTGTTCACTCTGTGTATCATTGCTCGGTGACATTTTTCCTTTGACACTTTGAGGGTTCGGGTGGACGATCTTCAATACGTTTGAACACCCAGTGTTTAAGGTTGGTTTGTATTCTTCCTGGTTAGCTTCTGTAACGTTACATACAGGCTTCTGCAATAATACTAAAAGGATACAAGAAAATGGTGTCCGAAAAAATGACACATTGCCTTTTTGTAGTTTTGGTGTCTTACCCGAACAAATTCCCCCCCCCCTACACTGTGACGTCATAGGACTTTCCAGGGCGCACCTTTGTGACAAAACAAAATGATAATCGCTTAAGGGCTAAATAACCAAGTTGGGGGCGGAGAGTGTGTTGTTTAAGTAAGTATAGACTCATGTGATTAAGCACTTATCATCCGTTGACTTTAATTTAAATTTTGCACACAATTTTTCATTTATTAGTTTTGTTTAAAACAGTTCTTTGTTTTTTAGTCATGTAAAACTATCTAAAAATTAAAAAAAATCATGTTGTGCGTTTAAAATATATACAACTGCCATCGTTTGGAACTTTTTTCAAATCTGTAGATTTCGTAATCAAACAAGGGTATATTATACGGCTAATGTAAGAGCATGGAATGAATTAGCTTTTACAACTTACAGCAATAGTGGAATTGTTGATCAACTCCTCAGTTGGATCAGGCTTGTTTGATTTCAGTTTTAATCTCCTTCGCTTTGGTTTGTTCCGTTTCTGTCGAATTTTTGGCAAAACAGTTTCAATTTCGTCATTGCTAGTCTTTGGTACAGGAAAAACATCGTCCAAATTATTGCCTGCATCTTTTAAACCAAACTCTTGTTCTTCATAAGACTCGAAATCCACCGGATATGCGTCTAAGTGAGGCGAAGACTTTGTTGTGTCCAAATCTGTATCGTTTTCTTCAGTTAAAGCTTTGGAAAGCCCCAACGGCAAAAACTTGGTGGTTTTAAGTCTTTGTGCATGCAGAGGCCGTAACACAGAAAAACTAGAACTTTGGGCGGCTTCATCACCATTACTACTTGCTTTCAAATGAACTTGACCCAATGCCAAGCCGCTGTGGTCTTTATTAGAAGGTTTAATATCATTTGCTTTGCCTACAGCATCAATAGCCTGGTCTGGTTCGCATTGTAATAATCCGGTTTGTGACGTAACAATGCCATTGTCAGGTATAGAACTCTTGCATTGTTGTTTTGTGTAATGGGGAAAGTAGATGCTTGACTGCTGTGATTTTGAAAGCTGTTTGGCGATACTGTGATGCAAATCCCGCGAATTTTGTTGTTCAGCTTCCACATCATGCTGAATTCTTGGAGAATGTTGTTCAATCTGCTGCTTGTTATGCTTAGCCAGATTGTCTAAACTGAGTACTTTACCCCCCCCCCGAATTTTGTTGTTCAGCTTCCACATCATGCTGAATTCTTGGAGAATGTCGTTCAATCTGCTGCTTGTTATGCTTTACCAGATTGTCTAAACTGAGTAATTTGGTTTGTTGTTCACTCTGTGTATCATTGCTCGGTGACATTTTTCCTTTGACACTTTGAGGGTTCGGGTGGACAATCTTCAATACGTTTGAACCCCCAGGGTGTAAGGTTGGTTTGTATTCTTCCTTGTTAGCTTCTGTAACGTTACATGCAGGAAAAAAATCAGAGCCAATATATTTGTGTAGAACATAACTACGTTTCGAATATTGGTTCTGGCTCTGATTTTTTTGCTTAGATTACCGGTATTCAAAACCGTGACGTCTTATATCATAGCTTTAATTTGACTCTTATTGAATTTTGCTCATTCTATCATGCTTTATTGAGAAAATTAAAATGTATAGAAAAGCAATACCTTTGACCTAAAATCAGTCATAGTAAATTTTGTTAAAGAACACCTGGTAATAAACTTTGAGTTTCTATCTGTGCTATTACCTCCACTTAACTGACTTAGAGATTCTGGGTTAACTTGGACAGCAGGGCGTCGGTTTCCTCGTTTCGAATTGATCCAATTTCGTAAATCTTCTCTGTCTTTCTGTTTGTCCAGTTTAACAATTTTGATTTCTTTCTTAGTCTTGCTCAACTTCAGCAGAGCTCTGTACATGTCATCTTGTTTCTTTGTTACTTTACGCACAGCAAAGTTGGTGTCCTTGTGCCAGATGTCCAACTGAAAAATAGGAGTTTTTCAAACTATATGTAAAGCTATAAAGTCAAATACTAAAAGTAACTAAGAAGTCCCCCCCCCCTTTGTCCAGTTTAACAATTTTGATTTCTTTCTTAGTCTTGCTCAACTTTAGCAGAGCTCTGTACATGTCATCTTGTTTCTTTGTTACTTTTCGCACAGCAAAGTTGGTGTCCTTGTGCCAGATGTCCAACTGAAAAATAAGAGTTTTATAAAGTCGCATATCAAAAAGTGACGACGCAGAGGTAACTGACGTTTACATTCATTATTGTTCAGTGGAGAAAATGTGCTGTAGTTTGATTTTGTGCAATTTAGTGGTGTTGTGCTTTCAAACAATCAAACAACTTGTCGAAGTTGTAACCTTCAGTTTTAACTTAAACATTCAGACCATTTTGTCTCATTTCTGACTAAATAGGGAACACCAATTTTTTCTGTCTATAAACTTTATCTTTTCCTGTTAGGTGACAATTAATGCTTTTAAATCAGTTTCCGTACCGTTTTACAATATGTTTCACCGAGTTTGTGATATGAATTGTCTTCACTAAATAGACTTACAAAACTTACCTTACAAAACTTTAACATAAACTTAACACTGCACAGTCACCAACCTCTTTCCGTAGAGCATAATTTTCCGCTTTGTTGCAATTCTTAACAAAACTCGACACTTCACTAGTCCTGGTAGATCTCAGTGAAACACCAGCTCCAGCCGTGGTTCGTAATGCAATATTCCGCCTATCAAAATCAAATCTAACTTTCCTTCTATCTTCTGTAAATCTTCAAAGTATAACAAAT